>JAPKLW010003602.1:0-38720 GCA_026898455.1 Plectranthus barbatus
AACAAAAATTAATTCAACACAAAACTCAATTCCACAATTTAAAGAAAATTTCATTCCACACATTCAAACAAATTAACCAAATTCCATTCGACACTTGCAAGCATGTAAATAATTGAAATTTAACAAACACCTATCGCATCTATGCATACAAACATTCGAATTTACAACAATTTCAAAGATAAATTTCATCCTTTCTTGAATATTTTAACCGACAAAATCGACCAAATTTTAAATGGGTTGGTGGAGTGGGATTGAGAAACTTACTTGTTGAATATTGTTGGCCATGAACGCTTACAAATCGGAATCGATGAGGAGATGGAGTCGGCTTCGTCTCTGAAGGAAAGGGGACCAGTTTTTTCGCGACAATAATTGTGTGGAAGGGGGAAAAATTTCACGTGCAGGAATAAATATTCAAAATTTTGATCGGGTCGGTTTCGTCTTGTCCGATTCCGACCCGGTTCGGTCAAAGGGAAATAACAGGTCGGGTCTGAGTCTGATCCGGGTCGGTTTCATTAGTTTTATGAAACCGACCCAATTATAATGTGCATAAATTGAGTCGATCTCGGGTCTGATCCGGTTCAGACTCGAATTCGGATAAAACATTTAATTAAAAAATATTATTTTTTTAAAAAAATACGTAAATGACATTTACATCAAAAGTGAATTAAAGATTAAATCAAAATTCATTGTTGTTTGAAAAAACAAATCTGACATGCTGACTTTTAAAGCAGAGTGTATTTTTGGGTATATTTGATATGTCTTATAAAAATTGGGTATTTTTAAAATGTGTATTATTGTAAATAGGTATTTTGAATTCTCCACTCTAAAAAGATATTAATACCAAAAAAATTGAATAATCTCTATTTTATCTAAAAATTAAATTCGATACGAATAAGATGTCTATAATATTGATTGTTAAATGATAGGATGGTACTAGACCAATCTCTTACTTTATTTTATACTAAAAAAGAAATATGATAAAATTAAGAATAAAATATTTCTAATATTGATTGTTAAATGATAGGATGTCAGAGCCCCACCAATTATAGTTTGTGGGATTCGAATAATAAATCTTAACACTTAAGTCTCTTAAATAATATTCAATTTAGGAGACAAAAATTAATACGGTGTTGATGAAAATGAAATGGGGTCCTTTTGGATTTGAAAGGGCCTGCCGCTTCAATTTTTTATTTATTTTTTCTTTGAAATCAATTTCATTTTGTGAAGGGATGAATAATTATTGGTGGAAGTACTTTTGCATTATTGATGAACAAATTTAGACATTCAATTCAGATGTAGTCTGGCAACCTTTGTTTTTCGTAAGCATTCAGACATGTCTTGCTAGTAGAATATAACTCCTTTATTTTTTTTTTTTTCTAGATTATATTATTTAAAGGGTGATTCTAAACGCAGCTGCGTTTTTGCTTAACATAGCCTCTTTTAAAAAATTAATTAATTTATTAATTATTATTACAATTCTACCCTTACATCTAAATATGAAACTTTAATTAAATGAAATTCATAGCCCCTCCTGGCATTCCAACCCCATTTTTATCATCCTGATCCAACTCTACTTCGAGAACACATACCCACATATCCAGAAATTCAATCCAAATTTTTTTTAACATCCGTTGTAAACAAAGCAAATGTTAAATAGATCAAACTTTGGGTTATGACTACTTAGAACTCTAAGTTAAGAGGACTATGAGGCTCAAATTTTAGTTTTTTTAAAAATAGTATATTTATGTTATTTTTTAACGATGTGGCTGCGCAGACATAGAGTTACCCACATACGAGAATACAAGAATTTTCAATATTTCAATCTCATGTATTGTTAGAATTGGGACCAGCCTCTCAAGCGGCAATTCCTACACACAATATAAATCAATATGTGAGCATGAAAACTTGGAGAAAGGAAGAAAATAGAGAAAAAAGAAGTGATAGAACGAGTTACGAAATTGTGAGTGAGGTGGATGTAGAAAGAAAGTTTGAAGGGTGATGTCCATGTGTTTTCTGTGCTGTTACAACGGGGAAATCGAATAATCAATAGCAAAAAATAACCTACGATGATAAATACATTTTTTTTGTAATATTAATTGTATGAAGGATAAAGTAGTAATATAATATAAAAATTTTATTTTTGAATGTGAACATGGCTATATTGAGTAAAAATATGGTTGTGTTTAGAATTACCTTATTTAAAAATAGATGGATATCTCTACTATTATTCGAATTCATAAATAAAGTGTTTAACCATATTGTGCTCGAGGTCAAACCTTTGAGAATTTGTTAAATTGACAAATCTCTAATACGGTCATTATATCTAAACATTTTCCTAAATGAGATTATTCCGTTATTGTTATATTGAACGAATACTACATTACTTTTGTATATTTTCATAATTATAAAATATCAGTGCCTTTTTTTGATTAATTTTTTGAAAAATACTCCATTATTTTTATTGTGATGCATTTTAGCACTACAATTGATGTTTTTGAATATTCTAACTTATGGTCTTCGCAATAAAGAATACACTTCTCGATTTAGGATCGGATCCATTGTATAAAAAAATCAGTTCATGCAATTTTGCATCACATGAATTCCTTAGGGCTATCTGAATGGAAGTGGGCCGATCCATTAAAATTAAAGAAAAAATAGAAAAATCCTGTCAAGAAAATATATATAAAGAGAAAATTGGTGAAGTATCACTGGTCTATGTTGGGCGAAAGAAGGCATAAGTTTGAATATGAATGTAACTAAGCCGTATGTACAGAGACAATACATAAGTTTGAAGATGAGGGGGGCAGTATCAATAATATAGTCTTTAATTTTGAAGGTGAAAGTGTTCCAACACCAACCATCACAAGGGCCCTCCATTTATCTGTGTCTTCATGCTCGACCCTTAGTCTGAGGCTTCTGGATTGCCCGTCTCTCTTGAGTTTACAACAGATGAAGATGGTGATGAAACTGCCTTTCCCTTGATATCTGAAGCACCGGAGTCTATTTTTTTGTCGCTGCCTGATGCTTGCAGAAGCTGGAGCTGCCGTTGCAGAAACTGCAGGAGGTATCAGGAAAGCACGTAGTATGTGAGCAAAACAAAACAATGGAGCAGCTTTTGAAGCATGTGATCCCTAGTCCCTCAGAGAATCCAAATGAACTACCTCAATCTGGTGCTCGATTAATTTGACTTGTATATCCATTTGAGAGCCGGATGTGCTCCCTGCTCCATATTGCTCATTATGTCCCTCGAACTCGGAAGGGACAAAAGTGCCCAGGGATGATTGCATGAAGGTCATGTTGGCGGTGGGCTGATATTGTTGAGACAATCCACTCACAGCTCCATCTCCACCAGGAGATCCAAGTGTTTGAGGAAGTAAAGTATGTCCAGGTGACCTGCATTGACGGAGATATTAAATGCTAGCATATAAACATCTCTTCTTTCTTGTTATAAAACATTTGCAGGCAAGAGTAAGCGAGTAGGATTGCTGGTTAAAACTTGTACATTAGATTTCAAAAGCAACGAGTCCTCAAACTATAATTGCAATATATGCTCCATAATAGCACAAAACACAAAACCTAAGAAATTCTGGAAGTCCAACAGGCCTGCAGCCACCGGCAGCCTGATTGCACCTTCTATCCCACAGGCACTGACAGGGCTGGAGTCAGTGCTTCAAGGTTGTTTCCAGAATGGCAGCAATTGATAGAAGCAGATTACAGTTAAGGCAGAGGAGAACACAGAAATAAGATCAAAGTGACTGAAATAAGAATCATAACAGAAAATAAATCATGCACAGCAGAATTCTCCCAAATCCTCAGGTCCTACGATGTTGTCACATTCAAAACAGAACTATATGCCAAAGTTAAAAATAAATAGGGGCCCCCATCCATTCCATGCTTCCAGTTTCCATTATAAAGCAACATTATGAACAAGTAACAATTGGTAAACAGTAAAATTGTGCATACCATACTAGGGTACTTGGAGAAGGATAAACAAAAGATTTCTCATATATAGATGCAGCAGCAGCAGCAGCTTGGAGTCTAGCCTGATGTTGACTGATATTACCATTTTCAACACCACCACCAATAGATCCTTGAGATGATGTACGATGAGCGCTAGTTCCTGCATCCGAGAGACAATGTTAGTACATGATTTGTAAAGGTATGAAACGGGGTTCCTTCAAATGAAGCAAAATCAACAGATGGTGCTACTCTTTCTATTCTAGATTCTGTTAAAGCAAGTTCCATTTAGTCCAAAATTGAAATACTGAAGTATGAGACAATCCCAATTCTCAACATTGGTGGAGCTCTATTGCTCTAACAGGGCATAATATAAGTCAACAATACAGACAGAGAACATTATACCCTGTTGATGCCCATCAACCCTTGTTCCAGTGGTAGTAGTCCCATTTTCAGGTGGTACAACGGGTGCTCTGCATGTGGGACATGTATTTTGTCTTTCTAACCATGACCTGAGGCAGTGGACATGAAAGAGATGCCCACATAAAAGTTTCTTTGCAGTAGTCATCTCCTCTCGGCATATGATGCAGGTTGCATCACTCCTGATAATTAATAGATGTGAATTAGAGTCAGAAGTAGAAATACAGAAACTTGATTCCACCAAGCAAATGATCACTTACGTGTCGAGCTCTTCCGATGTTGCATCTGGGAAACGATCATTCATATTTGAAGTGATCTTTCGATAGCGTAAATAATCAGCCACACGGATTTTGAAATTACGGAAAGTTTCATACAGCTCCCGGATCAAGTGAAGAGGCACGCCATAATTTCTGCAGATAGGGCATATCAAATAATGATATCACTGAACATCTGTGAACTAATAGTGAATTAGGGAAATGTGAGCTTCTTGATATGAGGTGACCATTGTATATGACAATCCAGACTATTTCACTGGTTGGCGACCATAAAAAGATTTGTAGAAAAGTTGGAAATCAACATAAGAATGAAGCTGAAGATTTGCTCACACAAAAATGACGAGGAAGAAACACATGTACATAGTCAAGTGAAGCAGGTCTCGCACAAGCTCCAAGTAAAAGGTGTAAACAGCCTTCTTCTCCCACTGTCCATCCATAAGCATGTCACTGACGTAGAATGTGTATTTCACAAATGTTGATATGGTTGTTGTGGCCAAAATCATGTATCTGAGAAGGAAAATGTACCAGATCATTACAGATTGGAAACAGTAATCAAGCCACAAAACAATCAGGGATAAAACACTTACAGCTCACAAAAAACTTACTCGAATGAAAAGAAGAGTGAAACTGAAGCCTGCTTGGTTTCCAACAGATACTTGATTGAGCTGTATAGAAAGCTACAATCAACAAGGAGAAGGAAACCCATGAAAGATACAATTCGGAAGTGAGCTAGCTTAGGAACAGATGGAGTCGTTTCAATGTACTCAACTCTCTTTTGGGCCATCCAATGCAAAGCTTTGATCAGAAGTAAAGCAGTAACCATCGCAATAAATGTAACTGAAAAATCCTGTCTGAAAATAGTTATTGCAAACAGTATTTCCATAACTTCCCGCCATGACTGCTCATTCAGCCTTTCTACTTCTGCTTCCCGTAATGAGCCAAGGAAGATTCTCTTTGTTAATTGCCACAAAATGCACATACCAACGAGGCCCATATTCAAAAGCAACACCAAGCTGATCTTTGAAGTTGACAAGTAAACCATTGCGGGATAAAACTGGCCTCTACTACTGAATGCATGATAGATAACAGCCAGGGTAGCGACTAAACTAACTCCAGCATAAGTTTGCAGCCTCATCATTTTGCTCAGTTCCCTGTGGATCACATTCAAGCAATTACGTCTAGCAACACATCAGACAGATTCAACCCTCCAGATTATTATCCATGTATCAAAATCTGAAATATCAACTACAATATTTGAATGAAGTTGAAAATACAACTCTCATATTTGATCACTCATTTCCTGATGATATTCTTTTGACACATGGGAAAACATCGTTATGCATACAATATTCAATAATGAGGCTAGCATCACAACCCGCATTCATAACCAACTACGTTCAAAACGATAAGACAAAATATCATGTAAAGCACAGCTTCGAACTCCAGAACAATCATACATGTTATTAAAATATACACAAACGCAGACTACTGAGCCCAACAATTTCAGCGATTAATTCATGTATTCAGTATATTCGTAAAAACTAAGCATCTTGCCCATCACTCCGCTTATTTCAGCTTCAATAACTAAACCTCAGTTTCAGATAGAACAAAAACGAAAAAGTTAGACAAGGAAAGTTTTCCAGAAAAAAACGCCCATCAGTAACTCGATCACCATTTCCAGATTCCATAAGAAGAAAATTTACAGATAAAATTAGGGCTAGGATCTTGTGCATAAGAAAGGGAAATTCACGTAAACGAATATAATAAAATAGATGAGGGGAAGACGAAATGAACAAAGAATATACGAGGTGAGGGAAGGCGAAGGAGCCGCGCAATAGTCGCCGCCGCGGCGCCGTACGTCGGGATCGTAAATGGGGTTTATTTGGGCAAAGCTGTAAAGATGGAAGTGAAGCAGAATTTAAGAATTTTTTTCACACATTTTGTAACCTTTCTCCTTAGTATTATTATTGAATGGATAAGTTAAAACGGGTTATGTGCAAATTTTAATGTAATGTTTATTAATTTTAGGGAAAATATACAAAAAAAAAACCCAAACTTTGAATGAGTTCCCAATTTTATCCTAAATTTTTCAATATAATAATTTCAGTCTTAAACTTTGAATGAGTTTCCAGTTTTATCCCAGACTTTTAAATATATCAATTTTGGCCTAAACTTTAAATTTTTCCCATTGTCAATATTTAAACATCGAAAATCTTACGTGGACACACATATTTACATATCATACTATATAAATCTTCACTATATATTCTACTTTCAAATTAAGATAATTTTCTAAAAGAATATTATTTTCGTGAATAATTTATTTTAAAATAAGATCTAAAATAATAACTTAAATATGTTTGTTTTTATTATTAAAACGAATAAAGACATAAAATCAAGTCATATTCAATAATGTATCAAATATATTTATCTAAAGTTTATTATATTTTATAAAGATGTCACGAGTTTTATGAATATATAAGACTCTAAAATTTCTTATTCGTAATAAATACTTTATGAATGTCATTTCATGAATGAAATGACATGGAAGAGTAGTGTTCGTGAAGGATTTTTGTGTATGACATACAATTATTTGTGTTCATGTAAGATTTTTTATGTTTAAATATAAACAGGTGGGAAAAAATTCAAAGTCTAGACTAAAATTGTTATATTTAGAAGTTTGGGATAAAATTGGGAACTCATTCAAAGCTTAGGCCTAAAATTGTTATACTTAAAAGTTTGGGATAAAATTGGGAACTCATCCAAAGTTTGGGATAAATTTGAATATTTTCCCTTAATTTTATTACATAATAATGTATTTTTGGAGTTTTTTAATATAAAATAAATAACATTATTCTTGTGATTTTTTTTTTCTGTGTTATGTTATCCTGCCCCTTATAATGTAGCACTACGGTGTATTTTTTTGTGTATGTCGAATTTATCTAATAAATTCATATCCTTGACTAAAAAAAAAAATTTCATACAAATAAATTTTCAGATTGAAATCATTATTGTTAGGATACAGATTAGTTTAACCTTCTATTATTATGACATGAGCATATTAACTCTGCTTTAACTTTATTGGTGTCTTTTAACATCAACACATTTAGACACCTTGACTATTAACTTTGTTGTTGTTTCCTTAATAAAATAATATGTATTTATAATTCCTAAAAGTTAAAAGTAAATAAATAATAAATATTTAAAAGTAATACTTAATATCAAAATATATCGAAATGAAAGTAAATAGAATAACAACTAAATAAATTATTTTTTAAATAAATTTGGAAATATAAAATAAAACTGAAATTATAATTTAAATAAAAAGTTGTCAAAGTTTTTTACTAAAAAAAATAACTTATTGTTGGGGCCAGGCCTCAGAGGTCCATACCCACTGAGCTCAACGGCTCACACAGCCACCTTCCCGAAGTCCCAGGCCCACTTAGAGTGAGGGAAGATCCAAAATCGCCAAAGTCAAGAGGTCGACGCCAACCCAGATAACTCCTCGACACCGACCATGCTTGAGGGTTTGTAGCGAGTAGGACGTGAAACCCTAAGGAATCCTGGCAGCGCACGATCGTTGGAAACCCTCACCGACCTTAAGAAACTCGGAGCCGCTCCGAAAGTCGCAGCGAGCACGAGCTCGTCGAAAACTAGTGTTAGGTCAACACTCTTCCCCCTATTCTGTCTATAAATAGGGGTTGAGGGTTCATTTTTCATGATTTTTTCCCTACTGCAAAACTATGCTATAACGCAGCCGAATTTTCATCTGATTGCATCTTTGTTTCACGAATATCACTCGTCTTAACTTCAATCGCTTTTCTTTTATTTTTTTCTCACGAATCTCGTTTGTTCTTTCGCTATTATTTGTTATTACTTAACAATTCTGAGGCCTCCGTTTATCCCGATAAATCGAACCTCAACATTTGGCACCCACCGTGGGGCCCTTGGAATTCTTCTTCTAACTTAATGGCAGGTAATAACGAGAGAATCAGTGATCTCCCCACGGGACCGAATGGTGCGTTCGAGCTCATCCCACTTAATGAACTAGTCCGGCAAACCCAGCAGGCAACCGGCAAGCAGCTCATGTCGGCGGAAGTGATGAATGCGGCTCTGGCCCATTTCGCCAAAGAATTGGAGGAATTGACACTATGTTCATGGAACTCCATGCGACGAACTGCGGAAGGAAAACCACCACATGCGCAAAGAAGTGAATACCCTCAAAAGCCTCCTGATCATCGAGGAGCCCGGCTCAACAGGAGTAAAACAAACTAATCCGCAGAGAAACCTCGCGAGCGAGCTGGATAACGTGGTCGACGTCGACCCTCCCAAGGGGCAGGCACCGAGCACAACATCTCGGGTGGGACGATGGTTAGACCCACCTCGCAGTTCCTCGGCGATCAAGAATGGAGGCCCAACCCGAGGAGTGAGTTTGAGAAACGTCTAGAGGCTCACATGTTAATGTTCGAAACCCTACTGACCAGGATCTCGGGTGCTCTACCCTCAGACCGAATGATCCCTCGAGACAGCTACACTGATTCGTCGTTCACGCCTGACATCACAAACACTGACATCCCGGCAAAGTTTGCTCCTCCGTCATTCACTCTGTATGACGGCACGATGGATCCTGAGGATCACATAGCCCTCTACAAGCAAATCTTTGCGAAGCTTGCATGTATAAAAGCTTCGGATCTAGCCTCACCGGCCCGGTGCTCAAATAGTTCGTCAACCTGCCAAAGAACTCTATCTCAACCTTCTCATAGTCGCACTACGCCTTCAGGAAGCAGTTTTCCAATTGCAGATGCGTAGCCAAACACTCTGATGCGCTTAACAGCATCCGCATCAGGAAAGAAGAATCATTGAGGTCGTACGTAGGTTGGTTCAATCGCAAGCTTGCATCAATCCCTCATTGTCCTCCTCCAACTATGATCTATGTGCTCAAAAATGGACTCGATGTCACGTCCAAGCTTTATCGCGACCCAACCATTCATCCATGCTACGACATGGACTTAGTGCTCGACCAGGCATGGGCTGAGATCAACTGGAAGAAGATAAACCGAACCAGATCGCATGCATAAACGAGCAAAAGGTGGCTGACCTTGCCAAAGCGCAAAAGCAAGATCGATCGAGGCACGAGTCCTCGAGCTCGAGGTACGTGGATTAAAGGGACCATTGGAACGACCAACGATCAAGAAGGGATCATCCCTATAGTCGAACGCCGAGGGTCGATGAAGTGGCTTCGATTCCCTACAATCTCAGCATCAACCAGAACTATCTAGTCAACAACGTCCTCAAGAACCTGGGGAACGCAGTGAAATGGCCTGGGAAGATGAAGTCGGACCCAAAATCGAGTGATACGAAGAAGTTCTGCGACTTCCACAATGATCACGGGCCCAAGACGGAAGAATGTCAAGCACTCCGCCTAGAGGTCCTTGAATTGCTAAAAAATAGGTTCCTCACGGAATACTTAACGAACAAGGGAAAAACACCTGGACGAGAGGAAGACATATGAATCCAACCAAGGGCACCGAGCCTCATAACAAACCATCGCAAGCTGAATGGACAGTTCATGTCATCGTAGGTGGGTCAGAAGTGAGCGGGAAGTCGTGCTCAACGGCAAAAAGAGCCCGGCGAGCCCTAAACCAAGGCACTTATAACGCGAACTTCAAACAAGAGCACAAGGCAATCAAATTCACATGCGATGATGCACCCGATCTCGTCCACCCTCACCACAATGCACTCGACATTTCCCTATTAATCTCCAACTGCCAAGTAAAGAGACTGCTCGTCGACAATGGCAGTTCGACAAATATATTGTTCCTGCGAACTTTGAAAGAAATCCAGATCCCAACCAGCAAGTTAGAGTTAGTTATCATGACGATGTACGGGTTTAATGGCGATCAACACCAAACAGTGGGGAAAATTACCTTGCCTGTCTACTGTGGAGGTCTGAACCTCGACGTAAAATTCCAGGTGGTCGACACGGTGTCGGCTCACAACGCAATCCTAGGGCGACCCTGGATCCACGAACTAAAAGTGATCCCCTCCTCGTATCACCAAGTCCTGAAGAGTGCACAAAGGCACTCGAAGAGCTGAAGGGCTACCTCGCCAGCCCACATCTACTCTCTAAACCTGTCGATGGCAAGACCCTACTGCTCTACCTTTATGTATCCAATAACGCCGTTGGGGCAGTACTGATACGGGAGGTCAGAGGAATGCGAAATTCGGTGCACTACGCTAGCAAATTCATGCTCGATGGCAAAACCCACCACACAGCTCTTGAGAAACTCACGCTCGAGCTCGTCAATGCTGTCCAAAAACTGCGCCCGTACTTCAAAGCGTGATAAGCCCGTAATTTGACTTAATTTGACTCACTTATCTATATTGTTTTCTAGTATTTTATTTAATTTTGTCAATTTTATTTACATATTTTAAGTACAAGTCGAGATTATGAGGTATTATACTTGTTGTGGTAAGATTTTGCAGGTTTTAGGCCAAATTCATTGGAAACCCATACCGAAAGCAGTTGGTGTTCAAAGAAACAGTCACGACTTATTCCATGAACGGAATTTGAGCTAATGGAGCATGGAAATAGAAATATCTTTGAAATATCTCTCCAATTCAACTGGAATCAGGTCAATCGAAGTTCGGGAGCAAAAGTTATGGCCAAAACCGTGAGACTGCGCACAAGGGGCGAAAAATGGCTAAGTCTGGAAGAGTGTGAAAATTGGAGGTCTTAGTTCCTACCGACGTGAAGCCCACGTCGACCGAAGTGGAAGATGCACGTCGACCAATGCAGACCTCATATTGACCAACGCGGACCCAGAAAAAGGAAAATTCGTGATTTAATTGGTTAAATCTTATTTTTGGCCCTAGATCCCATAATATACACTTCTACCTCTATATATACCCATATAGCTCAAGTTTAGAGAGGATTATTAAGGATTCATCCAGTTTAAAATATTTTTCAAGTTTCTTAGAGTTTTGGAGAGTTGGAGACTCGAACAACCTTTATTTTTATTATAAGTATTTATTATGCAATTTAATAAATTGTTTCTTGTGTTTCTTTCCATCATGAGTGGCTAGAAACCTTAGCAGGTTATAGGGCTATGTATAATTAATCATATTTGCATGTTAGATTAATCAACTCAATTTGCATGGTTTCGATTCCTGATTTATTTGATAGAATTTAGAATTGATGATGGATCGAGAGATGAATTTGATTCTATATTCATAGTTGTTAATTGAAAGACCGAGAGGAGAAAATTAATAACAGGAAGAGGAATTGAATATAATTGGTTTTCTGTCTTGAAAGGAAGAGTAATCAATTGTAGGGAATTAAATCAATGTATTTATTGAGGTTGATTATTATTGTGTTCTTGAGGCTTGGTAAATAGTCACATGATAGTAACCTAGACTATAATTGCCCAACCAAGGAATTATAGTATTTTATTCTGATTTTTCACCATTGTAGAGTTGATTATCTTGCACGTATTATGATTGATTATTTGCCCTAGAATCTTTGTTCTTTAATTTGGTTTTAAAACCCCTTTAGATTTCAGTTTTGTTATCTTTATTTTCCAAAATCAAAACCAAATTTTCTGTCTGCTCAAACAATAAATCTTAGAACTATAGTTAGTAAATGGGTTAATTTCGTTGCACAATTCCTCTGGGTTCGACTACCTTTGGGTATCTTATAAATTTATTTGTTACTGTATTTGCTATTAATCAGCAAATTTTGCAGTGATCAAAATGGTGTCGTTGCCGGGGAATTGTTAGATGTTATCGTATTACTAATTTGTTTAAAGATTAATTGGATTGAGTTTTTTTATTTATTTAAATTCAGTACGGGTGCGTGAGTTGTTGTTGGTTTCTGCAATCTGTTTCGACTGACGCACAGCTCGCGTGATTGACACAAAAAACTTTTTCGTGTCAATCAACACACCCCCGTGTCGGTTGATGCAGACTATTTTTTTCAATTTTTGTCTATTTTCACAGGTCTTGCATGAACACGAGGGATCGAGATGCACCACTCGAAATTTTTGACCTAGAAATTGAAGCAACAATCAAGAGGATGCATAACAAGAATAAAAAAGCACAATCACTTAGATGGAGCCACCGCACAATTAAAATGAACCAAATCACAACAAGAAGTGCCCTACTGCTGGTCCAAGAGATGAACCAAATACGGGAGCTGGTCAAGCAGCTGATGGTGGAAAGGGAAGCTGAAAGGGCAGAAGCCCTAAGGAGACAAAGAGAGCAAGAAAGATAAAGAAGGCTCCAGAGGACTCCGACGATGAGGATCTCAATGCCATGGCTAGGAGGTACAGACCACAACCCGGTAATGAGGGCTTTGTTATTGGTATCAATGCCAATAACTTTGAGCTCAAAACCCATCTTATTCAAATGGTTCAGCAGAACCAATTTGGTGGCCAAGCTGTGGAGGATCCATACACTCACCTCCGGATGTTTGTGGAGGTGTGTGAGACTGTCAAGAAAAACGGAGTAACCCAGGACGTGATCCGTCTACACTTGTTCCCCTTCTCACTTCGGGATTAGGCTCAGATGTGGTTTACGACCTTGGATTGCAGCAGCATCAGGACTTGGGCCGATCTCCGAGCATAATTTCTCTCTACCAACTTCCCGTCATCTGTGATCATTCAAAAGAAGATGGAAATTCTACAGTTCCACCAGAGGATTGATGAGTCCCTGTTCGAGGCATGGAGCAGGTACAACGATTTATTAAGGAGTTGTCCCGGACATGGAGTTGATACTATGGAGCAAGCACACATTTTCTACCAAGAGTCGGTGGATAACGCAGCTGGAGGCTCCGTGATGAGCAAACCTGCAGATAAGGCCCTTAAATTGTTCAAGAAGATGGCCATGCACACTCAGAAGTGAGAAAATTCGAGGACTTGAAAATGCCCTTTTGTCTCTTTAGACTGGTAGATTTTGAATTCTGTTCAGGTAACCTGTTAAGGTTGGAAGGGCTGGTCTTTATATAGAGGAAGACCTATGGCAATTTGAAAATCTATCCGTTAGACACATAAATCCAGATGTTAGACTCATGGATTATATTGTCCAATCGTAGCCCATGCCTTAGGTCTCATTTCTGCTCTGCTCTGTAGCGTTAGTGTACGTTACACTATCTTTATGCCAGACTTCTTTTCAGCCCGAAGGATCCCAGTTTGGATAACCTCGTACTGACTTGGGCATATATGAATGCCTAAGTCTGACTGAGCTTCGATATCTTTCAAAATGCTCATTCTTTAAAGGTAGAGACTCTGATAGTGACTATTAAAAATCAGTACAACTTTGCCCTCATACTGACTTCCCAGGGTCAGTATGGTAAACCCTCATACTGACTAACCATAGTCAGTATGGAACACCATCATACTTATTTCTCCTTATCAATATGAAATCCCTTGAACTGACTTCTCCTTAGTCAGTTCGGGAAAGCCCTCATACTGACTTCTCCTTGTCAGTATGGTAGGACCTTAAACTGAGTGCTCCAACATAGTTTTAGGTCAAGGCTAGGCGTGATGATAGTAAGTTCTCGAGCATTCTCCTTTGCTCGGTCTTCAGCTTAAGTTCTATTACAACTCAATTCGATCCTATATAAGGATTACAGATTAGAACTCTAGAAACTGGAAAAACTGACTAAAATGGCTTACAATCTTTGACCCGCCAAAACATCAAAAAGTAAGGAAGGAATTCTCTAAAAAAAGAATCCTAACAATTTCTCCCATTTTGGTATGGTCAAAGCCATGTTTAACCTAAGCCAATGAGTTGAGGATAACTTTAGAGTTTTTACAGTATTGACAATGTGTCTCATAAACATCGAAACGTTCCCCCTCAATTTGGGTTTTTTACTTAAGATCTTCTCCTTATAAACTTGGAGAGATATTGCTCGATTGATTTTATTTTTCAGTTTAGAGCAATTAAATCTTAAGACGGGGAGAGAGTCAGAAGCCTGCTGATTACAATGGATTGTGTAAGTTCATCGTTTGAAGAACGAAGACCTTTGTTGGACAAAAAGAGATTGTCATCAACAAGTCAGTTTACCCTTTAATATTTTTCATTACAAGTACAGGGATAAACTAACAAAAAGAAACTTATTACAGATTTGTTACAAGAACTATACTAGGTTGCTTCCGATCTTCAATTGTTCTTCAAACTGGCTGCTGCTGTAGTCCGTGCAATGAGGGAGGCTGACTCACCAAAACATCAAAAAGTAAAGAAGGAATTGTCTACTACAAACTTGAAATGCTCATAACTCGTCTATAAATAGACGAAACACTCAGGGTGAAATAAATAGAAACTAGAAGAAAGCAACGATACTCTGCGCAAGTGAAAACTCGAAGTCTTTCTATCATCAAGACTAAAACTTATCCAACCATGTTTCATCTCTTGAACACGAGACCTGTTGTAAAACGATGACAATATGGCATGCGAATTAAAGACAAGAAAATAAAGAACACAAGATTTATGTGGTTCGGCAATATGCCTACGTCTACGGCGGAGCAGTCGATTTTATTATCTCAGTATTTCAAATACATCA
Organism: Plectranthus barbatus; assembly: GCA_026898455.1. NCBI lineage: Eukaryota > Viridiplantae > Streptophyta > Magnoliopsida > Lamiales > Lamiaceae > Plectranthus > Plectranthus barbatus. The sequence goes on from JAPKLW010003602.1 coordinate 15,214, forward strand.
ATACATCATGTATTTATACTGAAACCCTACAAGGTATAAAATTCTTTAAATACCCCGTACTGTACCGCGGTGGCTCCACCCCCGCACCCCCGGACCAACTAATCGACCCGCCCCAAAGGGGCGGATGCATCTATTGGCCTACTTCCTTTGTCAATTTATGAGTCATACTAACAAATCTCCACCTTGGCGAATATATCACCTCCTCAGGAGAACATAATAGCGAGCATCACTACGAGACACATCAAGTAGGCCGGGGGTACCATGCAACTCTAGCATGCATAAACATTCAACAAATCCAAGCAATGCTTGAATTTGTCAGAAGTAACAGCCTTAGTCAACATATCATTAGCATTCTCTTCAGTATGAACCTTCTCCAACTGAATATCACCAGAAGCAATCCATTCCCTGATCTTATGGAACCTCACATCAATATGCTTCGTCCTAGCATGATATACTTGATTCTTAGCCAAATGAATGTCACTTTGACTATCACAATGTAATATAACTCCACCTTGCTGAACACCCAACTCTCTAACCAATCCCGCAAGCCACACTGCTTCCTTTGCTGCTTCTGCTAAAGCAATGTATTCAGCTTCAGTTGTAGATAGAGCAACTATAGGCTGAGTAGTCGACCTCCAACAAATAGGCCCTCCACCAAAAGTAAAAACATACCCAATGGTAGATCTCCTATCATCCAAGTGCCCAGCATAGTCAGAATCCACATATTCTAAAACAAAAGGATCCAATCGCTGATCTCCAAACACAATACCATGCCCTGATGTACCCTTCAAATATTTGAAAATCCATTTGACTGCCTCCCAATGTTGTTTACCCGGCCTAGACATATACTTGCACACTTGACCAACAATATGAGCTAAATCAGGACGAGTACATACCATGGCATACATCATACATCCAACAACACTGGCATAAGGTATCTCCACCATATCCTGGGTCTCCTTATCCGACTTAGGACACTGATCAGAAGACAACTTGAAGTGATTTGCCAATGGAGTGCTCACCGGTTTTGCTTTATCCATCCCAAACCTCTACAACACCTTCTCCACATAACCTTTTTGAGATAACCACAGCTTCTTTGATCCTCTATATCTGTGAATCTCCATCCCAAGAATCTTCTTCGCAGCCCCTAAATCCTTCATCTCAAATTCCAGACTCAAAAGGTTTTTCAGATCAACAATATCACGCATATTCTTAGCAGCAATAAGCATGCCATCAACGTAAAGTAACATAAAAATATAAGAACCATCACCAAGGCTCTTAGTATAAACACAGCAATCAAACTCACAAGCTTGTAGCCAATCTTCACCATATACGCATCAAACCGTATATTCCATTGCCTCGATGTTTGCTTCAAGCCATACAAGGATTTCTTCAACCTGCAAAATAAATGCTCCTTCCCCGGTTGAACGAAACCCTCTGGCTGCTGCATGTAAATAGGCTCCACGAGATCACCATGCAAGAAATCAGTCTTCACATCAATCTGCTCCAAATGCAAATCCCGACTAGCCACCAATGCAAGTACTGCTCTAATCGAAGTATGTCGGACCACAGGGGAGAATGTCTCATCATAGTCAATCCCCTTCTGCTACGAGTATCCTTTGGCCACTAATCAAACCTTGAACCTTTCCCCACCTTTTTTTGTTACTGATGACTTCCTTGTGTAAATCTATCTGCTTCCAATAGCCTTCTTCCCTTTCGGAAGAACATCCAGCTCCCATGTCTGATTCTTGTGCACAGAATTCATCTCTTCTTCCATTGCATCTTTTCACCTGTCTTTATTCTCACAATAAACTGCTTCCTAAAAATTACAAGGATCCATACTAGTAACATTAAGAGCAAATGCTACTATATCCTCATAACCAAACCTGACTGGAGCTTGTATATTTGTACGTCTCACTCTATCCCGAGCTAACTTATAGCTCCCCGGCGCATCAGTAGTGCCACCATCATCATGAATAATGTCATAAGGTGCAGAAATCGAACTCTCTCCTTTATCAGAAACTGCTAGAATGTGATCCAACTCCACCTCCACCTGCACCTTATCTTCACACGACTGCAACATCGACTTCTCATCAAACACAACATCTCTACTGATCACCACCTTCTGCTCAACAGGATCCCAAAACTTGAATCCCTTCACACCTTTCTTATAGCCCAGAAAGATGCACTTCTTCGATTTTGCATCAAGTTTTGACCCGTCATTAGAAGGAATAAGAACATAAGCAGGACAACCAAAAATTTTAAGATGATCAAAACTAACATCATTACCTGTCCATACTTCTTCTGCAACTTTGCCATCCAAAGATGCACGTGGCGATCTATTTATCAAGTAGCACGCCATATTCAAAGCCTCTGCCCAGAACTTCTTCGGCAAACCTGCATTCAGCCTCAAACATCTTGCCCTCTCATTCAGCGTTTTGTTCATCCTTTCAGCAACGCCATTCTGCTGTGGCATTTTACGCACTGTAAAGTGCCTCTGAGTCCCATGCTCCTCACAGAAATCCCGAAACTTCGTGTCCCTATACTCAGTACCATTATTAGACCTCAAATACTTGATTTTTCTCCCAGTTTGGTTTTCCGTCTCAGCCTTCCACAACTTGAACTTAGCAAAGACTTCATTCTTATGCCTCATGAAATACACCCTAACCTTCTTCAAAAAAATCATCAGTAAAGGTCACATAATACAACCACCCATGGACGCCACTCTGACAGGTCCCCACACATCTGAATGCACATAGTCGAGATCTCTTTCTATCTTTCGTTTCCCGGTCCCAAAACTGACTTTTGTCTGCTTGCCCAGAATACAAAACTTGCAAAAATCAAGCTTGCACGTTTTCACACCATGTAGAAGACCTCTTTTATGCAGCACAGCCATACCACTCTCACTCATATGCCCAAGACGCATATGCCACAGCTTCGTGTTATCATCACACGACTCAACAAAATGAGCTTCACCTACAATTGTATTCCCCAATAGCTTGTAGATATTTCCTTCTGTAATCTTCCTTTTCATCACAGTCAAAGCACCTTTAACTATCTTGATGGTTTCCCCATCTTCATCAGCCTTCATCAGAAAACCACTCTTGTGCAGAGTACCCAAAAAATCAAATTCTTTTTCAAATTAGGAATATGTCGAACATCACACAACGTTCTCACGGTTCCATCATACATCTTGATTTTCACATCACCAATACCAACAATATTACAGCATCGATCATCACCAAGAAAAACTGAACCCGAGTTACTTGGTTTATATGTCGTAAACTACTCTCTGTTGGGAGTTATGTGATAAGAACATCCAGAATCGAGAATCCAAGCATCAACATACTGCGCAGTCGAAATAGATAACATATCACCATAACTGGCATCCGTATTCTCATTTTGTACCATGTTGACAGACTTCGATGACCCATCATCAGTCTGTTTCTTCCACTTTGGACAATCCCATTTCAAGTGCCCTCGTTCCTTGCACTTAAAACACGTAACTGATTTCTTCCCCTGCGATTTATCCCGCAACTTGGATCTGAAACTTCGATTTCTTGAGTTATCCCTCACCTGCCTTCTTCCACGATCCTGGTTACCCTTAATATACAAACTATCACCAGATGACGATTCTCCAAATTTCTGTTTCCGCTGGTTGTGAGCCAGCAACACTTAAGTAATCTCCTCAGTCTTGATCGTTTCTTTCCCATATGTAAGGGTAGTCACCATATGTTCATAAGAAGGAGGTAACAAACACAACAAAATCATCGTCTTGTCTTCATCCTCAATCTTGACTTCGAGTGAAGCCAAATCCGTGATAACCTGATTGAAGATATTCACATGTTGCCCTAGATTGGACCCCTCCTGCGTCTTCAGCCCGTATAACCTTTTGTTAGGAAAATATTCCTTGATTTATATTGTAAATCTCTCTTTAGGATCAAATTGTAAAAGTTTTGTTGAATCAAAGCTTAATTAGTTTGGTTGATCATTGCTAAATTCTAGCATAGTCTAGCAACTCTCTTGTAATGTCCTGTTAAGGAAATCTATCGAGTTGTAATAGATTAGAAGTGCTTGAGAAGATTGCTGAAGGATTCAGCAAATGGAACGAAGAAAATCAGATTCCAAGCAACTTCGGAAATGCTAGAGTCGCCAGCAGATAAAGTGACTACTAAGAAGTTAACAGTCAAATGCTAAAAAGAGATGACTGCTAAGGAGATAGCTGACAAAATGCTAAGAAGAATGATTGCTAAAGTGCTAGCAAACATATGCTGAAAGGAGAGACTGCTAGGAGTATTTACTCAGCAGTCAGCAGTAAAGATCTAGCAGAATGCTAAAGGTGTTAGCATTCACTGTTTACTCAGGAGATTGCTAGAAGCTATAGCAATCAGGAAATAAGATATCAAGTGATAGCAGAATGCTGAAGGAGTCAGCATTCGCTAGTACTTAGCAGATTGCTAGAAGAGCGCAGCAACCAAAAGACTTAGCAGAGTGCTCCCAGCATTCTCCGATAGAATGCTAAGCAAAGGAACACCTAGCAAACACTTGCTAAGACGCCTGTTCTAATAGAAGGTACAACCAAAGGACAAATAGCCTTCCCGAAGTAGGTGAAAAGGCACTGTACACGCTGGAAAGGACGAAAAACAAGTAGCTCTTTTGGACAAGGAGGACCGTTGTGTCTAACGGGTCTGGAGATTCAAAGTTTGAATCTCCAGATATTAAAGTGAAGTCCAAACAGAGAGAAGGGCACTACTACTCTGAAAAACCCCTTCACGACTACGACTAACACTTGCTCATACGAGAGAAAGCTTTACAAACGAACAAAAGTAAAAAGAGAGTAGTCAGTTGAGAGCTCCTTAAAGAGAAGACTTCAAAGCTCTCAACAATCGTAGTGTCCCCCTCATTGAATATCTGACACTACATTGAAGAGATTCCTTGACTTTGCTCAAGAATCTAATCATTGGGATAACTTCCATCCTAGGAAGCATCCAGCAGTCACATCTCTGAAAAGAGATTGACTCCCACGGGCTGTTGCCAAAACCAGGAAAGTTCGGAAGGAACTATAAAGCTTCCATTGCATTAAAGGCAAGTTTTACGAAGGAGCGCCCTTGACTTAGCCATAGCTTCCGACTGAGAAGATTCAAATAACGGAGGATAGTCTTGTAGTGGTTGGCTCGAAAGCTCACCACCTGCTACAGGAGATAGGCGATTTCTTGTACTTGACCATATCTTTTTAGTGAAATTCTCAGTGTTCGACTGAGGAGTGGACGTAGATCTTTAAGGATCGAATCACTATAAATATTGTGTGTTCTTACTATTTTATTGTTTTTACTGTTTGATTTAAAACCTAGCAACCTCAAGTTGCTAGAGTATATCTCTGAAATAATCTAACTCCTATCTCGAGGTTAAACATTTGGAAAAGAGACTAAGTGCAAGTGACTTTAATATTCCGCTGCATTTGCTAAGTAGCTTTAGGCTGCTTATCACGACTCTAATCAGGGACCATCACCTTTGCTTTAGATACAATTTAATCGTTAGGGTTTTCAACATAAACTGCGATTCCAATTTCTTCTAGATCTCCTCCGCATATTTGAGATGCATAACATGATACATAACATCATCTGCAAAGCACAGCCTAATCGTCCCGGCCGCCCGTTCCTGCAAATCCTGCCAATCATCATCATTCATCCCCGTAGGCTTCTTTGCGCGAAGCCCTTTCTGAATCCCTTACTGAGCCAATAGATCTTTCACCCTTGTCTGCCATAATTCGAAATTGCCATGACCATCAAACTTCAAAATCTCGAATTTTGATCCTCCTATCATCTCTGTCGCCCAATCAACCAGGCTCTGATACCAATTGTTGTAAAACGATGACAATATGACATACGAATTAAAGACAAGAAAATAAAGAACACAAGATTTACGTGGTTCGGCAATGTGCCTACGTCCACGGCGGAGCAGTCGATTTTATTATCTCAGTATTTCAAATACATCAATATATGAGCCATACTAACAAGACCCATAACTTTCTCAACTTAAGTTATTACTTGGTGTTCTTTCTTTCAAAGAAACAAACACATATATCAACAGAGAATGTAAAACTTGCCCTTTATTCCCTAAAACTTATTTATACTAGATTACGAGGAACGTAATCTCACTATCTAACATAAGGACCTGATTTAGAAATTCATATTATATTCCACAACACAAGCATATAACTCTGGTAAGTGTTTCAAGAAACATGGAGACCATGCAAATAGGCGTCCGAAGTGGAATAGACTGTTGAAATAATAGGATTACAGAATCTGAGATTCAGAAATACACGGTGAACGAGTACAAGGAATATAAAATAAGACAACAAGAAACAACAAAGAAGCCGAGTCGAGAGAACTCTTCCCGCAAGACAGATTATGCCTCCGTAGTGCTCGGACTAAGGCAGTCTGTCCCCAAAGGTAAACCAACTTTCGTCTCGATCGAAGCAGCACCATAGTCGAAGGAGCTCCTGCGAACTGGATTGGAGCAGGAGCAGAGTTGGCAGGTGAAAAGCAACAAGACTTCAGGTGAAATGCAACAAAGTGTTTTGGAAAGTGTCTGAACCTCAGCATGCTTCCTGGGGATGCCTATTTATAGGCATGTCCACCACCTGGGGAGCGTGCTGGAGCATTGAAGACCGACGGCGGTTACGGCGCGCACGTCTCGGGAACGTGCTGATTGAATTCCAGCACGTTTCTGTAACCCCCGCAGACACGTCATGTGCTGACATGCTCGCCATGTCACGCACACGTGTGCTCCATGCTGTACTACTGGGCCAGATAATCAAGCCCAGTCAGCCCGTTGAGTCGCCAAAAAGATAAGGCACTTTCGGGACAAGCTCAAGCCCAAACTCGAAGCCCGAGGCCCAAAGGCCAATTACCAAGATCCAAGATCCAAGACCAGGACCGAACCGGACCGGGCCGGAGCCGGAGACGGGGCTCGGGGCACGGGCGCGGGCACTCGGCGCTCGGCCTGTTGCCTCGCTGAGGCCAAAGGTCGAGGCGAGGCGGGGTGGGCGGCGGCGGCGGCGCGCGTAGGAGCACGGGGCTGTCATACGACACCCTTATTACACACTTGTTATTACAAGGTTTAACCACTTAGGTATTTAAACCATGTTAAGTGTGTTTAATTAACCAATGTGGGACATCATTAATTAACTAATTAATATGCCCATATTACATTGTTATGCGTGCCACTTCGAGGATCGATTTCTCACTCACCGACATTTGGTTCTGAGAAAATAAATATACTACGCTTATCTACTCGCGACGTACTTCGACCTCGTAATATTTAATTACAACAAAATTAAATATTTCCGCACGAGTAATTAACTCGAACTTGTCCGGATTCCAACAATCCCCCCCATGAGTGGAAATGCCCAATGCATGAAATGCAAAGCCAACTCCGTCCTCGAGAAACGTTAATGCACACGAAGAGGTAGCTTGTGACTTTGAACCTTTCATCTTCAACATCGTCGGATACACTGGTGGCTTAGTGGAAAAAACCTTGAACTAACCCTCCATCGTGTGTACCTAGACAACGACATTGAAACAGTAACGTTTCAAAACTCCATCCGTTCTCACATTTGTTTCCATTACGGGCCATGGAAAATCCCTTTGGATTCATAAGTGTTCATTTGAAGCGGCCCTCACTTCTACTTATATAGGTGACGTCCTATTTAAGAGTATCCTGTCGTACCCAACCACTACGTGGTTTTCAGGAGTCATTAAAAGTCGATTGACTTAACCTATACCACATGCAGGCTTGAAAACACCTAGGTTTGCTCACCTAGGGAAGGGAAGAATTAGGTGTTAACACTCGAACTTATATAGCTTAGTTTTCCCATTGAACCTAGTTCTTGGGATCTCCAATCACCTAGGTTGGGTGTCCACTATACTCGTTCTAGGTTGTGGATAATAGTCTCATCCCCTCTAGCAACTTCTATATTTGATCTCGGTTTAACCCTTTGGTTAGCGGATCCGCTAGGTTATCTATTGACTTCACATATTCAATAGAGATAACCCCGTTTGAGGTCAATTACCTAACAGTATTATGTCAACGACGAATATGTCTCGACTTACCGTTATACATGTTGTTCAGTGCCCGACCAATAGCTGCTTGGCTGACGCAGTGAATCATCACCGAGGGCACTGGTTTGCTCCAACAAGGAATATCTTCAAGGAAGTGACGAAGCCATTCTGCTTCTTCACCAGCTTTATCTAAAGCTATGAACTCAAATTCCATTGTGGAGCGGGCTATACACATTTGCTTCGTTGATTTCCACGAGACTGCCCCCCCACCGATCGTAAACACATATCCACTCGTGGAATGTGAATCATTAGTGTCGAAGATCCAATTGGCATCACAGTACCCTTCGAGTACCGGTGGAAATCTAGTGTAGTGTAGCCCTAGGTTAAGAGTATACTTCAAGTATCTCAAAACTCTCACAAGAGCTTTCCAGTGTTCTTTACTAGGATTGCTCGTGTATCTACTCAGTTTATTTACCGAGTAAGCAAGATCAGGTCGAGTACAGTTAGTCAGATACATCAGACTACCAATGACCTTTGCATACTCCTCTTGAGCTACAGGGTCACCTCGGTTCTTGCTCAGATGAACATTGAGCTCCAGAGGTGTTTTTGCTGGTGAACTATCATAAGCATTGAATTTTCTAAGCACTTTCTCAACATAGTTAGATTGTGACAGAACAATTCCATCAGTTCTTCTTATGATTTTGATCCCGAGGATCACATCAGCTACACCCATGTCTTTCATGTCGAAGTTTCGCTTCAACATTCTTTTAGTATCAACGATTACTTGTTGATTGTTTCCCATAATCAACATGTCATCTACATAAAGGCATACAATAACAAAGGAGTTAGAGGTACCTTTATAGTAAACACACTTGTCACACTCGTTGTACTTAAACCCGTTTGCCAACATTGCGTTGTCAAACCTTATATGCCACTGCTTAGGCCCTTATTTTAAACCGTACAAGAATCTTATAAATTTACAGACCTTCTTTTCTTGACCGGGTACAACGAACCCGTTAGGTTGATCCATGTAGATTTCTTCCTCTAATTCACCGTTTAAGAAAGCAGCTTTCACATCCATTTGGTGAATCTCCAGATTGTATAATGCAGCAATCGCGAGAAGCACTCTAATAGACGTAATTCGAGTTACAGGTGAATAGGTGTCAAAGAAATCATCTCCCTCTCTTTGTCGAAAGCCTTTTGCCACAAAGCGGGCTTTATACTTATCAACAGAGCAATCGGCTTTATACTTTCTTTTTAGGATTCACTTACATCCTAAAGGCTTGCAACCTTTCGGGAGATCAGTCAGAATCCATGTATGATTATGCATTATGGATTCAATTTCACTATTGATCGCTTCTTGCCAAAGAGAAGCATCTGGTCGAGCTAGAGCTTCCTTAATAGTTTTTGGTTCGTCATCCAACATATAGGTAATGAAGTCGGGACCAAAACTTTTAGCAGTCCTAGCTCTTTGACTACGCCTCGGTTCTTCCTCAATAGGATCAGAACTAGTAGCCTCCTCATGTGTTCTCTTTCGAGAAACTTGAGGTTCATCCTCTTTTTCCTTATTTGGATAGACATCTTCAAAGAATATTGCATTCCTTGATTCTATCGTCGTTCCTACAGTCACATTCGGGTTCTCCGATTTGTGCACTAGGAAACGATAAGTTGCGCTGTTAAGTGCACAACCAATAAAGATGCAATCAATTGTTTTAGGACCGATTGCAACTTGTTTGGGTGGGGGCACTTCAACCTTCGCTAAACAGCCCCAGACCTTGAGATATTTGTAGGAAGGTTTTCTACCTTTCCACATCTCGTATGGGGTAACATCTTTTCCTTTGAGAGGAATTTTGTTCAAGATGTAGTTAGCTGTTAAGACAGCTTCCCCCCACATATTTTCGGGTAGACCCGAACTGATCAATAGAGCATTCATCATCTCTTTTAAAGTCCGATTCTTTCTCTCGGCAACACCATTTGATTGAGGTGAGTACGGAGCAGTCGTTTGATGAATTATGCCTGAAGCAGCACAAAGTTCTTCAAACGGAGCGACATACTCTCCACCTCGATCGCTTCGAATCATTTTGATTCGAGTGCTCAATTGATTTTCTGCTTCCATTTTGTAATTCTTGAAGGCTTCTATTGCTTCATCCTTACTTCGAAGTAAATAAAGATAGCAATATCTTGTGCAATCATCAATGAAAGTTATGAAAATTTTCTTCCCACCTCTAGTTTGCACAAACTTTAGATCACACAAATCAGTGTGAACTAATTCTACAGGCTTAGTGCTCCTTTCGACTGATTGAAATAGTAGTTTTGCCATTTTTGCTTCAACACAAACTTCACATTTTGTTTGTCTAAAATCAGTCACTTTCAACAAGTTTAGATTCATTAATCTTTTTATAGCATTTAGATTTACATGTCCTAATCTAATATGCCATAAGTGAGAGCACTCAATCAAGTAAGCAGAAGAAGATTCACTTTTATTCATAACTTTCTCGGCTTGGCGCCGTGCCATTACATTCATTTTGAAAAGTCCATTAGCTAGGTAACCCGGGCCAAGGAACTTTCCAAATTTAGACAAAATAAACTTCTCACTCTCAAATACAAGTTTGAAACCATGATTTACAAGAAGTGAGCCATAAACCAAGTTCTTGCGGATGTCCGGGACATGCAGCACATCCTTCAAAGTAAGATCCTTTCCGCTTGTCAGCTTCAACACCACGGATTCGACACCAACCACTTCAGACGAGGCTTGGTTGCCCATGTGAAGCTCTCTTCCTTCAACAGCTTTGTAGGAAGAAAAGACATTCCTATCGGATGCTACGTGACAGGTTGCACCCGTATCAACGAACCACTCCCTCGGATTGTCCACATGATGGACTTCAGACACAACTGCACACAAATCATCTTCCCAATCATTATCGGGTTCGATATTGTAGTTGTTCATTTTTTTCCTTGCCATTGCCTTTAGCTTTGGGCTTTTTGCATTGGCTAGCCATGTGGCCAGACTTGCCACAGTTGTAGCAATCACCCTTGAACTTAGGCTCTTTGATCACAATGCCCTTGTTCGATTGGGTAGGCCTCTATTGGGTAGGCCTCTTATGCTTCTTTGATGGACCACCACGTTCCATCAAATTGGCCTTAGCCTCCATAGCCCTCAGTCTTGGATCAGGCCTTCGATTGTCTTCTTCAATCCGAAGCTTGACAATCAAATCTTCAAGAGTCATAGCCTTTTGCTTGTGCTTAAGGTAACTCTTGAAGTCCTTCCAAGAAGGAGGTAGCTTTTCTATGACCGCATCCACATTAAAAGCATCGGGAAGCAACATCCCTTCGGCTTGAACATTGTGCAAGATCAATTGAAATTCTTGCACTTGTTCTACAACCGACCTATTGTCTACCATTTGGTACGACAAATACTTGGCCACGGCGTACTTTTTAGTACCCGCGTCCTCTGTTTGGTACTTCTTCTCTAGCATTTCCCACAGTTCTTTAGATGTTGTTACATTTGAGTACACAACATACAAGGGATCTACTAAAGCGTTAAGAATAAAATTTTGACAGAGGAAGTCTCCCTGGCACCAGTTGTCGAAGGCGACACGCTTGTTGCGATCCGGCTCATCATCGGCGCAGTTAGGCTTGTCCTCCCTCAAGTAGTTGGCCAGCCCCAAAGTGGTGATATAGAACAGCATCTTCTGCCTCCACGTCTTGAAATCGACGCCAGTGAACTTGGAGGGTTTCTCCGCTTGAGCATTGGGAGGGAGGCACGGAGCAGTCGGATCATAGCCAGGCACAGATTTGTTGTTGTTTCTGCCACTGGTGTTGTTTCCGCCATCATTCCCGGAAGTTGCCATGTCAGATAATGCAAATAATCTGTCTTGCGATTGTTGAAATAATAGGATTACAGAATCTGAAATTCAGAAATACACGGTGAACGAGTACAAGGAATATAAAATAAGACAACAAGAAACAACAAAGAAGCCGAGTCGAGAGAACTCTTCCCGCAAGACAGATTATGCCTCCGTAGTGCTCGGACTAAGGCAGTCTGTCCCCAAAGGTAAAACAACTTTCGTCTCGATCGAAGCAGCACCATAGTCGAAGGAGCTCCGGCGAACTGGATTGGAGCAGGAGCAGAGTTGGCAGGTGAAAAGCAACAAGACTTCAGGTGAAATGCAACAAAGTGTTTTGGAAAGTGTCTGAACCTCAGCATGCTTCCTGGGGATGCCTATTTATAGGCATGTCCACCACCTGGGGAGCGTGCTGGAGCATTGAAGACCGATGGCAGTTACGGCGCGCACGTCTCGGGAACGTGCTGATTGAATTCCAGCACGTTTCTGTAACCCCCGCAGACACGTCATGTGCTGACATGCTCGCCATGTCACGCACACGTGTGCTCCATGTTGTACTACTGGGCCAGATAATCGAGCCCAGTCAGCCCGTTGAGTCGCCAAAAGATAAGGCACTTTCGGGACAAGCTCAAGCCTAAACCCGAGGCCCAAAGACCAAGATCCAAGACCCGGACCAGAGCCGGGGCACGGGCGCTCGGCCGCAGGCCGAAGGCCGAGGCGAGGCGGGGCGGGCGGCGGCGGCGCGCGCATAGGAGCACGGGGCTGTCATACGAAACCCTTATTACAGACTTGTTATTACAAGGTTTAACCACTTAGGTATTTAAACCATGTTAAGTGTGTTTAATTAACCAATGTGGGACATCATTAATTAACTAATTAATATGCCCATATTACATTGTTATGCGTGCCACTTCGAGGATCGATTTCTCACTCACCGGAATTCGGTTCTGAGAAAATAAATATACTACGCTTATCTACTCGCGACGTACTTCGACCTCGTAATATTTAATTACAACAAAATTAAATATTTCCGCACAAGTAATTAACTCGAACTTGTCCGGATTCCAACATAGACATCACTCAAAGTGCTTCTATACCTCGTTTCTTAGTCTAATTGGATTAGTTATAAATTTAATAGGCGAGATTATTTTGATACAACACTAATTATATTTATAACGAGAGTACATTTTAAATAAGAAAATGAAAAGAAGAAATCGATCCAAAATACCATCATAATTCTCTCTTCTAGTCTAGCAAAATACAAAAAGATATGGCTAATAATAGTAGTATTAAAATAAAATAAAAAAGGATAAAGCAATTGTCTACAACACGTTGAATTTAATAATTTTCAATCACCTTTATTATCTAAATTATAAATAATTAAATATCGTGCGTGCCGTGCACGAACTAATTCAGCCGTGACTCCACTTGTTTCATCAAAATTAATTAATTTTACAATGTCATTATCAGATCCCTCGCCCTTAATATTTTTTGTTTAAATCTCTTTTTTAACAGATTGTTTTTACTCGTTATTTCTTCGAAGATATCACATCAATTAATATTTTAAATAAGACAATTTAAAATTTTAAAAAAAGTTTTAGACATTAGTTATTCCTTAATAAACTCGTAAACTTTCTTAAGAGATTAAAATAATTAATGATGATATAATTTATCATGTCAACCAAATTTTAAAGTCTCCTTTAAATTCAGAAGTAACTATTTTTAAATATAAATTTAGTATTATATTTATATATTAGTATCATTAACTTATTTTATTTGACAGTTTTAAAAATTCAATTTTGGTTCCTCTTGTATTTTCTTTATATTATCACGGCTTTTAAAAATCTTAAACGAACGAATATAAGAGAGCTTTAGTTTAATATATCTATATGTATAAACTAAATTAAAATAAAAAACTATATAATTTTATGAAAAAATGATTGGATAATCTTTTATGTTTTTAAATATAAACAAATTCATAGTTTTATCTAAGTTCAAGCAATTATTCAAATTAAAATATAAAACTAATTTCATAATATCTTATAATATACCTTATTTTTTATAATTAATTTAAAAAAACAAATTCATTTGTTTGATAATATAATTCTTTTACCGGATAAAATATAAAACGTAATTATACTTTTACACGAGGAGCAGTTATTCATGCAAATCATCTTTATTATGACAATCCGTTGAGCCCAATTTTTATTTTGTTAAAGGAATAATGTTCAATCTATATCCAAATTTCAATCCGTTTTGTAAAGTTTAAATACGAGCATGACAATAACAATACAAACGCGATAAGAATTCGATTAGAATTCAAAAGTAAAGAAAATAATAAAAAAAAATTAACTAATATATAATTAAAAGAATAAAACAAAATATTCTTTTTATTTTTTTTATATTTATATTTGATCATATCTAAATTTAATACAATTGTTTTTTAAAAAACAAATAATGCATTAATTTAAACGTACATCCAACTCATATACACACGTTCAAATCAATGAGGTGCTCTCACTATTATACACAATTACTATGAAATTGTTGTGTATTTAGTGTACTAATCTAATCTAAATTTTATTAATTTTAATTTACATAAATTATTATGATACGAATTCGTATGGAATGTTGTATACAACGTATGGTGGGATCAAAAAGCCAAAAATGGACGACGACTTTTAGAAATCAGATTCCAGAAAGGCTTAAAACTCCATACATCCAAAGTCAATGCGACGCTCCATGGCTGAGAACCAGCCCCCACCGCCGTCTAAACCTCCGCCCACGATTGCTCTTCCCCCGCGGACTTCATTCGAGAATCTCTTCACCGGCGTCAGCCCTGGCCCCATGACTCTGGTCTCTAACTTCTTCGCCGAAAACGACTCCGACAATGACTGCCGCTCATTCTCTCAGCTCCTCTCCGGCGCCGTCTCGCCTCCCGCGGATTTCAGGATTCTCACTGGGGATTTGAGGCTTCAGCGGAATAATTCGGCCGCGTCGCATCCGCATGGAACGGTGACTATTCCACCAGGGTTGAGTCCGGCGAGCTTGCTTGATTCATCGGAGTTGTTTTCGTCGGCCCAGGTAGTTGACTGGGCTTTATTATTCGGTTTGTGTGTGTATGTGTGTGCTCGCGCTTCGTTGACGTGAGGTGAGGTTGCTTATTCCGTCTTTAGAAGTTATTTGATCTGATTATATGCGTTTGTTTTGCTGCTTAGTTATGCTTCATGTTGTAATGTTGTTTTGATGAAGTGGATTTGTAGTAAGCCGCTTGCTTTTGATGATCAGAAAATGGGGGAAAACAACACACACATATGAATCTGTTGTTACCATCGAATCATTTCTTACATGTTTTCTAGAACATTACTACATAATTTTTGCTTTGAGTGGCTCACCCTGTTATCTAATATAGTATACGAGGAAACCTAGATTATCAGAGCTTGATTGAGAGGCAAGGCTTCTTGTTAGCTAAAGTTTGACTCTGACAGTAGTTAGTTGATGAACTTGTGTTAAACCCCTTGATCTTTACTATTGCTAGAATGACAGTAGTAGTGCCAACTACCATAAAGCTCCTTATGGACATGTTGTTAGTTTGTATTTTCTGCGCCGCGCTCACAAAGGAGCATGGTTTTATGGAAGCTGTTCTGGGTTCGGGTTACAAGAGCTGATCATCAACTTGATTGATGTAGGGATGAAAGGCTGTGCCTTAAGCTCTTAAGTATTGAGTTTCTGCATGTCTATTTTCATTTGTGTTGTACTTTTGGGGTGATACAGTGAACAGCAGGGAACCCAAACCTATTATCACTCCACGGTTTTAGTGCAGAACGGTTGAATTCTGTTCACCCACTACAGCACGATTTGTGTGACCTTTCTTACCTACCTAGTCCCTGAAAAAGATGGTGGAGAAGGATGCTGTTATGATGTCCCACATTTGATCCATATGAAAGTATGGATGAGTATATGAGTGGGGGTCAGTCCTTAATCCCTTGACCGTGTCCGTGGTTTTGGGATAAGTTAGAGCTCCTAAATTATATGCCTAGCAGATGAAAGGGGAAGCTCTTGTCATTTCTCCATCAGATTCTTTAGTTTTACATCTCTAGGTTATGGAATCTCATTGAGGAACAGCTCCTTCTTACTGTGGAATCTGGTGGAGGAACGTTGTTTCTTACTTTCCTCTTTGCTGGACACATACTCATCCTGAATCCAGATGTGCGTTTTTACTCGTGTCTGATAAATTGATAAAACTTGCTGCACTCATACTCATTTAGTTCCTTAATCTTTGTGCTTGGTTCCTAGGTATTGATCCATGTAGCAAGACATAGCATCTATCTGCTAGATCAAAATACTTTATCTGTAATTGAAATGTGGGTTCGACGTGAATAGTATAATGATCATGGGCAGTTGCTTTGCCTAACCTAGCATGGCCTTGTTCAGGTTTCTACTAAAGTAGTGCTTGAGACATTTGGAAGCAGTATAGTATTATTTAAAGTGAGATTTGCTCTTTTGTTTCCAAGAAAATGCGTGTAGTTCTGTTCCTTGAAAAGTTCAATTAAATCCTGAGCAAGCAACTGTGCAGCTGTTTATATAAAATCTTCTATGTTCTCTTTGCTTGATATAGGGCCACTTTGGAGTGTCACATCAACAAATCCTGACCCAGATTTCTGGTCAGGTTCAAGGTCAAGCTCATTCGCAAATCCAGTACCCATCTTTCTCATCAGCTCCTGCTTCATCCATATTACATTTGCAACCTCTTCCTTTCGGTGCATCTTTGCAGCAGCATGCACCTCCTCCTTTGCCCGACCCAAAGATTATCAAAGAATCATCTGATTTTTCTCAATCTGATCAGAAACTCCAACCTCCCAACTTCACTGTTGATAAACCAGCTGATGATGGTTACAATTGGCGGAAATATGGGCAGAAGCAGGTGAAGGGAAGTGAATTCCCTAGAAGCTACTATAAATGCACTCATCCAAATTGTCCTGTTAAGAAGAAAGTAGAACGGTCTCTCGATGGTCAAATAACTGAAATCATATACAAAGGTCAACACAACCATCCCCAGCCCAGTAAGCGTCCAAAAGATACTGGAAGTGCAGATGGAGCAGTGAATCCTCAGAGAAACTCTGAATTTGGTGCTGACTATCAGGGGGGACTAACTCCTGAACAAGCATCTGGATCAAGTGACAGTGAGGAGGTGGCTGATGTTGACTCTAGAGTTGATAATGGAGATGAGGATGAACCCGAATCAAAGAGAAGGTACATTATTTTTCTGAGTGACAGCTTTCCAACAAGGAAAGTTTATGATTTCTGATGTTATCCTATGCTGAAAACATTAGCAGGAATATTGAGTTTCAGAATCATGAGCAGGCATCATCCCATCGCACAGTTACCGAGCCTAGGATCATTGTTCAGACAACCAGTGAAGTTGACCTGTTAGATGATGGTTATAGGTGGAGAAAATATGGACAGAAGGTTGTTAAAGGGAATCCTTACCCAAGGTGATGTTTTTAGTTTAGTGGAACTGGAATTAGTTCTATGCTGAGAATATATATATATATTCATAACTCATAGTAATGTCACATTGTTAGCAATTTAGCATTAACCTGACTTGGTGTTGACAGTGAAGCATATTCCATTTTACCATATTTTGCTATAAAAAAAAAAGTTCTTGCTTCTTGTGTTAACAGGAGCTACTACAAGTGCACCACTGCTGGGTGCAATGTCCGTAAGCATGTCGAAAGGGCTGCAAGTGACCGGAAAGCTGTCATAACTACGTACGAGGGAAAGCACAACCATGATGTACCAGCTGCTAAGAACAGCAGTCACAGCACTGCTTCACAATTCAGGCCTCAGAACCCAGTGACAAATAGAGGAATGGAATATGGAAACGAGCAACAGACCGTCGCCCTCCTCCGGTTCAAAGAAGAACAGATAACATAGGACTCTTGGGAAGTGAGTAACAAGTCACAAAAAAGGATACCACGAGGTATGAGAGATTCACTGTGCTTTTTTATTTATATAACACTTTCAGAATGCTGCAAAAAACTGATTATACAAAAGATTGCTCAAACAAACAAACAAAAAATACAATATCCGTGAGTTTTGAATAGCTTTGTTTGTAAATTTGTATCAATAGGCAAGAGTGATTGTAATGGTATTGAAACCTGCATTCTTTCTGTAAATTATATAAATTGATATATGTTTTATTGTGTAACAATGTGTGAACACTGGAGAAGGGTTGTTGAACCTGTCATCTCAATATTGTATTTTTTTTTTTTGGGATTGTGTTCTTATTGTTTGTGTTAGATTTTGTGCTTAGTGGCTCCTGTTCTGATTTTTGACCATTTTACCAATGACTTTTATCATGGTGTCATAAGAAAATTATTGAAAAAAAAACCAAAAATTTAACAAAAAAAAATGCAACGGCAGAGGATGTATTGCTCAGCCAATCATTAGGGCATGCAATTATATGATGCCAAGTGGCATCTTTTGATTGGATCTTTGAATTTTATGTAAATTAGTTTTAGAGGGAAAATCTGAAATAGCCATTTCCTAATATTACATTCACAAAATAGCCACCCTTATGAAAAATTTCAAAAAATAGCCAAAGTACATGTTTTTAGGTTAAAATGTCTAAATCAGGCAATTAAATCTTTTAAAATGTGTGAAATGTTTAACGGTCGAGTTCTTTACTAATATTGTATAACACAACTTTATATTTATTGTTTTTTAAATTCGCAATGGCATAAAATATACACGAAATCCTTCCAGCTTGCATTCGGCCTTTTGAAATATATCTCGGCCAGACAGATATATTTCGGAGGTCTATTTTTTATTAATTTTTAGAGTGTGATGAAATAAAATATAATATATTGATGTTTTAGTTGAAAAAAATTCGGCTTGCTTTCGGGAATTTCAGATATATCTCGCCCAAGGAAGATATATTTGGAAGGATTTATTTTTAAAAATATAATTCATTTATTTAAATTCTAAAACATTGAAATTAAGTAAAATAAATGATAAAAAGTCTCAATTGCTCGAAATTGAGATCAAATGATATATATCTTCACCAAGTGAGATATATTCTAAAAAAAAATTATTTGTAAAAAAATTATAATTCTAGTTATTTAATTTTAAATAAATAAAATAAGCAATAATTAAGATCCAATTGGGCAATTTCGAGCAATTGAGATATATCTTGGCCTAGTGCGAGTTATTTCGAATTTTTTATTTTTTAAAAAATATAATTCGATTCTTATAATTTTAAAAAATTAAATTAAATTAAATAAATGTTAGATGAGTCCCTATTTGGCAAGATTTCGGTCAATTGAGATATATCTTTCTCAAGTGATATATATTTCGAATTTTCTATATTTTAAAAAAAATTCAATCGTGTTTTTGAATTTAAAAAATAGAATAAATGATAAATATGTCTCAATTGGGCAAGATTTGTGCCAAATGAGATATATTTGGATTTTCCTCAAATAAATATTTAAATATGGGCTGGAATAATCGAGCTATATTTCGGTCCGCTTATGGGCTTTATTTCCGAGCGAATTGAGCTTGAATTCGGTGTTTTTATTAAATTGAGATATATTTGGAATTTTTTTTTTAAAAAATCAATTTTTTATTTAAAAATGGACTGGAATAAATCCAGCTTTATTTCGGTCTTGTAATCGGCTTGAATTCCAACCGAATTGAGCTGGAGTTCGGTCTTTTTTTAAATTCATCTGGAATTCAACATTAAATCCAGATTGATTTCGTACAACTACCCCACTGTAATTCATTCATTCACAAACCTAAAAAAAACGAAATTGGGCGTGAAAACAAAGGGACATTCGGCTGGAGTTGGAGACACACGTTCGAACCAAAAAAACCCACCCCTGAACTGACAAAAATTTCCGGCGAACGATGTCGACGGTGCAGGTAAGTTTTTTCGGCCTTTTCTCATTTTATTTTGTGCAATTTTATTCTTTTGGGAATTTTTTTTGAATCAGTTGAAGTGAAATTTTTTTTGAGTTCGGCTGTATATATGTATCGTTTGTTATTCTTGGTTGTTGAATTCTTAATTTGATAATGAGAATGATTGAGTTTTTTTTTGTTTGTATCTTGTATTGTTTGCAATCCAGCCGAATGAGTATGAGTTAGTTTTGTTATTTAATTTTTTTTTGTTTTTGTAATGCACATGTTCGTGTATGCATGTTCATGAATTTTGTCACATTTAATAACAAAAAAATCATATAATGTGCACCCTCAGTGGATAAGATACGGGCTTCATGGATGCACGGCTAAGACCAATTTATTCTATAAATGTAAAGTTCTCGATACAATTAACAAGACATTGTTATCTGTTGGAGAACAAGGGTTAGTTGATGAGTTTACAAACGGGGTTTTCGGTCATTTTTTGGGTTGGGCTGATAATGGTCTTAGTTCGTCGCAGTCTTTATTTGAACTTTTTACTCATCAAATTGATTCAACTAATGATGAAGTGTTAAGGTTCCGAGTGGGTGGACGGGATCTCATATTTTCACCTAGTGAATTTTCCATTATTAGTGGTTTACGATTTGGTACTTCTCGTTTTAATCCTACTGCTAAACATGCTTTAGATGTTAGTACTGTTTTTCGAGTATTTTGTGGGGGAGAACAAGTTAGTGCTAAAGAACTCTTGAAGCGATTTGAATTCAAAACAGTTGACATTACACATAGGCATTTGTACCTTAGGGTAGCTAACATTTTAGCATTTTGGTTTGTCGGGTTGGGATACACGGATAAGAGAAAAATAGAAAATTGGATACATGTTCTTAGTGAAGATTTGGATGCATGGAACCAATTTTCATGGGGTGCATACGCATACAAAGCACTTTTGTATTATAGTAAGCACGTACCTACTAATAGGAGTAGTGCTGAGAAAGGCTATCATCTTCCTGGACCGTTCTGGGTACTACAGGTATAAAAATACAACTCTTCACCATTTCATACAAGTTTTACTAAATTATTTTGTTAATCTTTAATTTTTTTGTTAATTATTTTGTTAGGTTTGGGCATATGAGGTTATTCCTCAATTGGGGCAGGCGTGTGGAAAGATAGTACACCGTAATGCCGAGCCACGGATGTTGAAGTGGCGTTTTAGACGAGCTAGTAGGTAGCTTTCTTTTCTCAACAGGTAATCTATTTATTTTGTGAGTGTGTATTTTTGTTTTAAAATCATAATATTATTTTATCTTATCTTATCTTATTTAACTCTTAAATTAAATTTTGCAGCTAATTGTTTTAACTGCCCTACCTCCTTCGCCATCAGAAATGAGAACACTGTACTGGCGATCATCACAAGGATCGGGTACATTGGATGTTGAATATGTGGCACCAATATCGACACAGCGCATATTACACAAGCAAGGCCTTGGCATAGAGCATGATGTGCATGATGTGCTCGATGAAGCACATGAAACATCTACACACACTGAGAGGGTAGAGATATTAGTTGAGGCGGGTGATGAAGCCCACGATGGGCATGACATTGAGAATGTCATCCACGACGAGGCATGGCATGGAGGTGGTTATTTGGTAAATGTGGAGGTGAACGAGGAAGAGCAGCCTCAGTTTGAGAGCGAGCAGCCTGACGTTGAGACTGATCACCCTGAGTTCGAGCCACAGACACAAGTAACTAGGAGTAGGAGGAGGAGGAGTAGTAGGCAATCATCGGATTCATCTTCTGGAGGGGAAGCTCGGAGGCAAGAGAGAGATGCTAAGTTTTTTGCAGCCGTGAAGCAATTCATTGTTGATGAGGTGGTACCTGGCTTGAAGGAGTTTGTTTATGAAGCTATTCATGCATGCCGACAATCCGATGCTTCTAGTTCTCAGCCTCAACCTCAACCTCAACCTCAAACTCGAAGTGAAGAGGTATAATTTAAAATAATTTTTTGTAGTACTTGATGTTCTCTTATGTTGATATTTTTTTTATAAAATTGCAGTCTTCTGGTGGTGATGATGAGAATGAGCGAAAGTTCAAAAAGTCTGGACCTGTAGGATTGAAAAAAGAAGTCGTGAAAAATTATCGTCAATATAGAGAGTCTGGAGAAAATCAACTCCGGGTTTCACAGTCTAATGGAGCTAAGTTGAGTCAATCATTCTTTGAACATCTTGAAGACCTCAACAGAAAACTCTCTCAAGCCCATGTGGAGCTTTATGTTGAGGCCCTCAACATGAAGTTGATTACGAAGAGTAAGTACGTTTCACGTACTTGTAATCCAGAATGGGTTCGTATTGTAAACCCAAGATTCCAGGTTCGATACAATTTATTTAAATTAAGCTTTTTATTTTTTACCTTAATTGTTTCGATTTTAATTTTTATTTTGGTAATTTTTTTTTACAGTCTTTGTTCTTCAAGTCGTATCCTTCAAATGTTGCTCCTCGGAGTAAACCCACTACTGTTTCCCAAGAATTACTGGCTTTCATTAAAGGGGAAGATAGTCCAAGTTCTCGAAGTTGGTACACGGCTTCAGTTGTAAGTGTTTTAATTCTTTGAATTCGAATTTTAAATCATTTTAATCCTTTTTTTTCGAATTTTAATCATCTTTTATTTTTATAAAGTTACTCATGCCATATCAAGCTGGAGAGCATTGGTTGTGTCTGAGGATTGACTTGGCCACTTGGAGTTGTCATATATATGCTGCCGACTTGAACAGTTTAACTCCACAGATGCAACGGTATAGAGCGGATATTGTAAGGCGCATGACCGATCATTTCTACAAGTTTTTACGCGCCGACAATTATTTTGAAGTTAACAAAATAGGTTTGGGAGAAATTGATCAGCCATTGGCTCTTGATTTTACTAAAAATTTCAGTGCTTATGAGATGTCGAATGAAGCTGTTTATGCTTGCATTCACATGGACCAGTTGATATGTGGGAGGCCGAATCAATACTGGATTCAAAGGGAAGATATGGAAGAAAAATATAGGATGTTTATGGCATGGTCGATTTTTGAAATGTCATACGATGATAATTAATGTTAGTGTAGCATATTAACAATTTGTTTTTTGAATTTAATGGTTTTTGTAATTGGGATATTTTGGATATTGTTTATGTTTGAATTAAATTTGATTTCCGAGTGCATTTGTTTTTATATTGTTTAATGCTAAATATGTTGAAATATATTTCGGTTTTTTCGAAACAAATTGTTTAAAAAAAGTTGGATAATAAAATGATTGAATGATTCAAAATTGTGATATATTTGACGGGATATATTTCGCTAAATTGAGATTGATTTCGGCAATTTGGGATATATTTCGATTTTTTAATTAAAATAATAAAGAAATTCGATTATAAAATGATTCAAAATTGGGATATATTTGACGGGATATATTTCGCTAAATTGAGATTGATTTCGGTAATTTGGGATATATTTCGATTTTTTAATTAAAATAATAAAGAAATTCGATTATAAAATGATTCAAAATTGGGATATATTTGACGGGATATATTTCGCTAAATTGAGATTGATTTCGGCAATTTGGGATATATTTCGATTTTTTAATTAAAATAATAAAGAAATTC
This sequence comes from Plectranthus barbatus, assembly GCA_026898455.1. NCBI lineage: Eukaryota > Viridiplantae > Streptophyta > Magnoliopsida > Lamiales > Lamiaceae > Plectranthus > Plectranthus barbatus. The sequence goes on from JAPKLW010003602.1 coordinate 38,673, forward strand.
AATTATAAAATGATTCAAAATTGGGATATATTTGACGGGATATATTTC
>JAPKLW010003603.1:0-38713 GCA_026898455.1 Plectranthus barbatus
TCCCGGCCGAGGCAGAGTCTGCCACGGTCAAGACAGAGGACCGAGACATGGGATACTTCGACCGAGACAGAAGTCGACAAGAAGGCTCCATCCCGGCCGAGATAGAGCTCGCCACGGCCGAGATAGGAGTGCCAACAGTCAAAATCCACGCCGGTTGATGAGGAAGAGGAAGGAGATAAAAAGTTGGTGTCTGAGGCCAACAATTGAGGTACAGTTTCGAACTCTGAATCTGACTTTCAAACTTATTCTCTCTGACTTTCGAATAAGTTTGGGGGGATGACGATTTAAGGGTTTTGAAACTCTTTTCTATCTTTTATTTGCTTTGTTTAAATTTCTGCATGGGAAAATTTTTTGAATAAGACGCGAGATTGTGGGAACTTGAGCATGTTTGAACCCTAGGACATTGATGCAAGATTTGAATTGATTGACTTATTTTGCATTGATTGTGATAGTGGTTGAGTATGCCTATGAATGTGAATACCGCATGATTACTTGTTTTGATACTTGCGTTGGCATGAGATAGATGATGATTTGATGTGTACTGTGGAAGAAAAATTGTCCTAAGTGTGAGTTTTTGAGCCTGATTTTCGATTGTGAGTGTGTCTGCAATTTTGAGTTTCTCTAGAACTTGCACTGTTTCTTTTTCAAGACTGCTAGTGTGCACAGGTTTAGGAAGTGATTTTAGGCCATCTTTGTTTAGCCTATTTTCCCATACACTGTCCTAATTAAATGTTATCCCTAGTCAGCCCTTTTGAGCCTATGATATTTTCTTTCTTTGTCTATGAGTTGGAAATAAATAGGGGAATCAACTCTTGTCCATGAGAGTGGGTTGGGATTTGTTTGAGAAAGGATAAGATATTATTAGAAGGGTAAAAGCAAAAGAAAAGGTTGGGCTCTAGAAAAGAAAAAGAAAAAAAAATGCGCTGTTGTGTTTGTTAATCCTTATAAGCTCAAATGTATAATCAAAAAAATTGTTTAGAGCATAAAAGGATATGTGTGAAAAAGAAAAAAAAAAGAAGAAAGAAATAAAAGAGCCATGGTTTGTGTTGAAAATCTAAGGAGTTGGGTGGATATTATTAGATAGTGGTTGGATTTATTGAGAGTAGCTAACTCGATTATTTAGTCACTTGGCCAAATTTTCCCTACCCTTCACAAAAAGCCTACATTACAACAATGAATAAAGTCCTTTCTGATCTTAGACTTGTGTGCACATATTTGCAGTGGAGATTGAGATTATTTGCAAGCCTATGGTAGAACTTGATTTTCATGACTTGTGTGTGATCTCATAATTATCCTAAACACTTGAGTGAATGAGCGAAACACTTCCCATGTAAGTCTTCCATAGTTTACAGATTTTTTGATTCTTTCAAAAGTGCTGATGTCTAGTGGATTTACGAGTTTGAATGTGATGAATCTTGTGAGGCATTGCACTACTCTTCTGCTTGAACTTTTGATTCTTTCTTTTGTTGATTGAGGACAATCAAGTGTTTAAGTTTGGGGGGTTTGATAAGCTCGTTTTTCTACTCACTTATCGCTTTGTTTTTCTTTTCTTTTGTGCATTTTATCTTGTTTTCTTGAATAAATTGAGCTGAGTGTATATTAGAGGGTGTTATGCTTGCCATGGTAAGATTTCGCAGGTTTTAGGCCAAATCCAATGGAGAACCCGTACCGAAAGCAGCAGATATTCAAAGAAACAGTCACTACTTCTTCCACCGAATGAATCTGAGCTAATGAAGCATGTCATTTGAAAGATCTTTGAGTTAGCTTTCCAACGCAACTGGAATCGGATCAATCGGAGTTCGGACGCGAAAGTTATGGCCAAAACTGTGAGACTGCGCAGAAGGGTTGGAAGTGGCGGAAACGTCTATGTTTCGACCGAAATGAAGCTATCTTGGCCGGGCCGAATTCTCCATCTCGGCCGTGGCAAGGGCCATCTCGGCCGAGACAGACTTGTTTGGTGAGATTTGGCGGGATTTTCACATATTTTGGGCGAGAATTGCTTGGGGAACAAGATATACATCAATATGGAAGCAATAAATCATACCTTTTGAAGATAGGCATCCAAGTCCTCAACCCTACTACTATATAAACTCTTCAATAGCTCAGAATTAGAGCCCCTTTTCGTTTTGAAAACCTTCTTTTAGTTTTTATCTTCTTCCCCCTTTACAGTTTTTACTCCTTTATTTTCTGTTTTCTTTATAATTCCTCTTTACTTTTTGTTGAACCTTTACTTTTTAATGCAATTTTTATTTTCCCTGCAATGTTTTTCTTCAATATGTTAGGCTAGAACCCTAAACAGGTTCTAGGGTTTCTCCATCTGTGATGCTTGTTTAGATTTATTTATTCAAACCCTTTTATTGGTTTAAACTCTTTGATTTTATTTCAAATCTATTTTCAATTGAAAGATCGAGAGATGAAAATTGGAATAGGTTTTAGTTATTGATTGAAGGACCGAAAGGTAAAAATCGATAATAGGAAGTAAGAGTTTAATACTTTTGATTATCTGTCCGACCAAGAAGATTTCAATTGTAGGAAAATCTAGATCTTTATGAAATTGATTAATTGGTGTATTTTGAGACCGAGAGGAGATAGATCACTAATTAGTAATTTAGGTTTTAATTGCCCGACCAAGGAATTAACTCCAAAATAAAAGGTTTTCCACCAAAATTATCTTTTATGGGTTTGAATATTTGTTTCTTGCATGTTGATCAGTTTGGTAGATTTCCCTAAAATCTGTGCTTTCTAATATTTGAATTCCATCCTTTTTATTTACTTGTTTTGAAAAACCCAAAACCTTTTAAATTGATTTACCCAAACAAGAGTTTTAAAAACTATATTCGGTATATGATTCCCCTTCGTTGTACTATCCTTGTGGGATCAACCAACCCTTGGGTTGTTTATAAATTTATTTGCCCTTTGCTATAATTTGTATGCAGATTTAGCATCGATCATACCACTTCTATTCGAAGTGCTTTCCTTGGGCCCTTTACCTTAATAAAATGATGAAAAGATAGGCAAATGTGTTAGCCTGAAAAAAAAATGTGTCTTGAAAAGAGATGTGTATGAAATAAGGTTGATGTCCACATTATGTGTCGAGATGGCCGAGTGATATAGCAATAGCAAGTTGCTGAAAAAAAAAAGAAAAAGAAAGGAAGTAAGTCGGAAGATAAGAATAGACTAAGTTCAAGGTTAGAACAAGAAGGACAATACCTCTAGACTTAAGTCACTCTATCCAAATTTTCTCACCTTGAGCCTTGACCTAACATTAGAAGCCGTGAAAGTCCTTTTGATCTAGGTGGGATGTGAAGCCTATAAGTGGAGAACAAGAGAGGATGAACGGGTAGGAAAAGAAAAGTGGTATTGATGAGCATTGAGGTTTGAATAAGTAGTTAAGGTTAAGCTCAGCTATGATTTGGTTATCTTGAAATCTGATTTTTCTTTTGTGAACTTTGAATTGCAAGATTAGATGAGTGTATACTGTTAAAATTTGCAAAGGATGAGGACTGAAGTTGAACAATCAAGAGAATTATCATTTATGCTTTCTTTTTTACTTTTGCTGAGGGCCTTTTGGAGAGGAGAATAACTATTCTAGCTTATTACTTATGAACATTGATTTATGTTATTTCAGTCTATTTTAGTTGCTTGAGGACAATCAACATCTTAAGTTTGGGGGGTGATAACTCTCATAAAGAGTTATCTTTTGATTCCTTGGTATGAACTTTAGGTGTTGTTTTGAATAAGATTGCTATTAAACAAAGTCCTTTTTGGTTGTTTTTACATCTTTGCAAATAGGTCATGTTATTTTAACTAATGCAAGTATTAATGAGTTTTTGCAAGCTTTTGGTGAAGTTTTGATCGGGTTCAGAATGCTAGAGCTTTCCTGCTGCATGATGGTTAGAAGTTATGCTTGAGCATGGGAGATGCATAGACAGAAGGAAGAGGATTTTCTCTCTCCGGGACCATCTGAAGACAAAGATAAAGCCCCTTTTTCATCTTGTCTGCTGGGAGGACAGGTGTCGCGATGGGAGCCGAACTCTTGTCTGGGAAGAAAAATGACATTTCTACACGTGGATGCATCCTAGAGAAGAGAAAGAGATCAACGGTGTTGGAAGGAGATGCAAAAGTATCAACCACTGAGGATTGGAGAACACAACAATCAGAACACACGAGCGGAGAGATCACGAGACGATTGAGCAACAACTTGAAGGAGGAGCCATTGGAGCGATAAGGATCATCATCGATTGTTTGATTTTAGATTTTGAGTTGTATTTGATGATGAATGATCTTCTATTTCTTTTGATTTCTTTTGCTAGTATGAGCTAACTCTATTTAACACTTGGGTTGTGGGAACAATTTACTTTCACTTGATTATATGTTAGAACCATGTTTTGCATGACTGAACTAGTCTTCGATCTTGTTTAAACTCATTTCTTGAGCACGACAGTGGATAGAAATATATCACCTATGGAGACCGAAAGGTAAAGTAGGCCGAGGAGATCTTGGACAGTTGTGTTAATACCATAGGCATATGAGATAACATAACTTGAGAGAACTGGGCTTAATGATTTCATCACTCGAACACTGTGGTACGCATATGCATATGATTCCCAATAAGAAAGTGTAGATCTAGTAGAACGGCAGTTTGCTAGGCAGGTTAAGGAAAAGTTTTAAGGTTTAGATGCATGCAGGTCATAAACTCTAGCATATAGGATAGTAAAGGTGGATTGTATTCCATAACCCGAGTGTGCTCTTTTATATTTGTGAACCAGTTTATATCATTTATGTTCATTTTGTGGAACGAGTTGATCTTGGTTTTAAGTGGAGTTATAGCTTATGCATATTTATGTTTTGAGTAGAAGTTAGTCACAAACACCACTTTATTCACAAACAATTCTTAGTGCACGATTTAGAAACTCACTCCCTTGGGTTCAATATCTGGTCTCACTTGACTGTATTACTTGTAGATTGCGTATACTTGCGCATTGGTTCTGTAGCCACACTATAGCACACAACACTTACATGGAACTGATGAAGGAATCCATGGCTTCTGTAACTGTCAGGAAAGGTGCAAACAACAATCTTTTCTCTGTAAAGTTCAAAATTAGAGGTAAAGAGTTCTTATTGAGAATGCATGAAATTAATGCTATTTTTGGCTTTGATGAAGACTCCAAGTTTATTCCTGATGAACTTAATCTTGCTTAATTTTTGGAGTCGATTTCTGGGATAAAAACTGAAGGTGTTTTTAATATAAAGTCTTGCGAGTCATCTTCCATTAGAAATCTTGTGCTCAGGTACATTCATAAGGTGATAGGGGGTCGGTTTGTGGTCTTCATGAGTCTGGCAATGTGATTCTTTCGGAGGTATATTTTATGTTTGCTATGATGAATGGGTTAAAGTTCTCAATGGGTGGATTGTTGGTGGATGGTTGGAGTAGAACATATCATTTGAAGACTCCATCTATTTGTGGTTGTGGTGGTATGTTAACTCCAATTTTTGAAGCCTTTGGTATTAAGTTGTCGGGTGTTTTTGCTCCTGGATTGCCTATTCATACTACTTCATTGGTTGCTGGAAAGTTTTTGGTTCCTTCTCGGCATGGAGAGTGTTATTATTATAGTTTCGGGAAAAGGTGATTGAATTGCCCCATGTTGAACTAACTGAGGTTAATAATTTGGAGGATAGATCCATCTGGTTAATGGACTCAGAGGACCATTTGGCTTTGTTGGGGTTTTGTCGAGTGCTAGGTTAGCCGAGGAGCTGTAGTTCGGAGAACAAAGAGCAGGAACGAGTTTGCAGCCACCACCACCACCACCACCTGTTGACGATTAGCAGCAGCAGATGTTCGCAATGATGCAGCAAGCTACTAACTTAGTTGAAGCTTTGTCTGTTTCTATGTAGGGCCTTGATCGGACGATTGATGAGGTTCAAGGGGATGTTCGGGAGTTGCAGTGCCGCTTTCCCATACCATACCGCCGTAGTCGTGACCAGTCACCACAGCACCGAGAGGAGTGATGCGCATCATCTACTTTTTTGCAAACTTAGTCTCACTTGACTAAGATTAGGGGGATGTGCCAGTTGTCGGTGCTTCGGTTTACTCTTCTCTCCCTCCTACTCCTTTATCTTTAGTGTTTAGTTTTAGTTTTCTGGATATTTTCCCTCATGAGATTCAATTTGGTTGTATTGATATTGATATTCTACACTTTTGATGTTTTGGATGGATACCTTATGGTTTTATCTTTAGGAATGAATGTGAATGCATGAATTGGTTATTCATGTTGATGTTGGATAGTGGATTGATTGGTGGTGCTAGTGGAGAAATGTTTGATTTTTTAGATTGTGGATTGTGGATTGTTGGTGGAAATAGGTTTTGAATGAGGCTATTATTGGTTTTAGTGCTCATATGTTGTGAGTGAGATTTTGGAATTGGTGGAAATGAGCTTATGTTGTTATGAATTATGCTCAAATTGGTGGTGTTTGTGTTTATGTTTAGTAGGTATCATAAGGCAAATGGAAAGGCAGTTGGATCATGGATGCCGATGGGTAACGCATTCTATTGTTTCTATGCCATTTATATTTGATCGCATTATTAGTTGTTATTAGGTTGTTGGTGTGTGTTTTGTGATTGTGTGAATGTTGAACCCAGACTGGGCTTGAGATTTACTCATGATTAGCTAGTGAAGTTTGAAGTTTACCTTAACCTATGATAGGGCGGAATCTTTGACATCGAAATATGCCTAGGTTTAACTTTTGAATTGTCAAGTTTTGTGCGTGGTTAATGTTTTAGACTTAACAAAAAGCCGTGAGAATTGAACCTTGACATTGTCATATTTTTTGATTGTGAGAGGCGAGTTTGAAAGCGAGAAATCTAGAAGTTGCATTTGTTCTCGATCTATTAGCATGAGCATGTAACTAGAAAATGATATTAGGCCATCGATTCCTAGTTCTACCTTGCACATCGGGAGTATAAGGTATTAATTGTTCATCATTTGCCTTTCTTACCTTTATTTCCCGTGATTGAGCTTTATTGGAGAATATTCTTTGATATGATTAGAACAAAGTTTGGGGGAATGAGAGTTTGAGGGTGAATACAGTGTTGTAAGAGTGGGATGGGAATTGTTTGGTATGATTGTTGGTTGAATCCCAATTAATGAGGCTAGATTGAAATGAGTGGAAAACTTGGAAAGGAAAAATGTGCAAGTACTAAAAATGAGCACCATCAAAATTTTGTTGTGAAAAAAAAAAGAAAAGAAGAGAAAGAAAAGAAAAATGTATGAACATGCAAAGGGCATGAGGAAAAATGAAGAAGAAAAAAAATGGAAAGAAAGTATGGAGAAAAGAAAAGCCACAGGATTAGTGGGTCGAAGTTAATAATTGGGGGGTTCTTGGGAAATTGAGGAGTTTAGCTACTTTTGTCCAAAACCACCTACCTTTTAGTTAACCAAGGTATAACCTAAACAAAGACCTTCTTGATTCTAGGAGCTACCTCATTGTAGTATAGTGGTAAGAATGGATACAAGCTTATGGAAATCGAGCTTGCAAATCTCGTGCTTGTGTGAATTGTCCCTAAACACGTAAGGGAGTGCATTTCATTGTTTTTATCCAATTTGTTGAGTGGATTGAGTCTTTAGCATTAACCGTGTCACAAAGTAAGGTGATAATCTCGTTTGAATAGGGCATGCTAAGATGAATAAGATGAGCTATGAGGTATTTCACAAGGTAGAACGATTGTTTTACTTTGTTTTGATTAAGGACAATCAAAGGATCAAGTTTGGGGGATTATGATATGTGTATAAAATGACCTATTATTCGATGTGTATGCATGCTTGTTTGTGTCCATTTTACTCTCATATCATATGTTTTTCATATGTTTGTGCTTTGTTTTTGTGTTTGGTGTTGTTTGTGTCGTGTAGGATCATGTTTGAGCATATTTCACCATTTTTAGCTAAGTTTTGGTGGAAAATCAACCGATCTAGGTTTCAAGTGTGTGGAAGATCGACCGAGATGAGCATGGGAGCAGCAGGATGGATTTTAGAGCTGATGCTCGACCGAGATAGTTTCAGATCGGTCGAGATTTGCCTCTGTTCAGCTCATCTCGGCCGATCCCTGCGTTGCTCGACCGATCTGGCCAGTTCAAAGCCAAATTTTGATCGATCCAGTTTCAAACGGGGCGATCCTGAACGAGCTAGTCTGGCGGTTTTTTAGTTTTTATCCATCCCGGGCGATCCAATTACAGACGGGGCGATCTCGGGGTCTGAGAATTTAGTATAAAAGGTGGAAAAACAAAATTAAAAAGGGGAGATTCAGACTTTAGGTAATAATTGAGCGGTTACTCTCTAGAATTCCACTTCCCACTCATTCTAAACCTCATCCAAGGAGGATATAAGGCCATCCAATCCAATTGGAAGATTGAAGATGATCAAGGCATAGATCAACACCAAATCCAAGCAATTGGGGGAAATTTTTCTTTTGTATATCTTTGTAATGGATTTGTGCGTTTTGTCTTTTCAATTGAATCAAGTTGAAGGTATGTCTAGCTAAATACCTTTGGATGTTGGTGGACTGAAACATTGAATTGATTGATTGAGCATAAATTATATGTTTACCTCCATTCCTATGATTGTACTCACTTGAGCTTTTTCTTAAATCACATAATGTAGGCAGTAACCAACTATGTGTGTGTAAGATATTGAGATTGCAGCCGATACGCGGGTTGAGGTGTTGTGAAAAGTGTAGATGCATAAAGGTTTTGATCCAATCCCTGTGCGGAGATTGCCTATAGGTCCATAACTTACAGTCTTTTTGGAGTGGAATTAGGTGCTATAACGTAATTGTTTGTGTATCAATTTTCATCTACTCTTATCTTGCCGGTGCAAAGGGAGATAGGAAGTATAGTGTAGGTTGATCATCTTTGAATGGATTAAATGATTGTTTCCATCTCTCAAACCAATCTCTTTAATTCAATGTGGATTTCTACCAATGTCCTTAGTTCATAATTGTTGAATTTCATACCTTGTGGAGGATGCTTGCATTGTAAAAGGTGTGGAAGTGTGAGAACGTTAATGATGAGTGATAAAAAGTTTCATGTTTTGATTTTAGTTTAGACTAGATAGTTGATTTACTTACATTGCCTAGAATAGATATAAACTCAACGATTGTGTGTTGCCTAGCTATTAGACTTTGTATAAGTATCCTGATACTCTACTGGGCGAAGGAAGAAGTACTTAGATTGATATTTTATTCTTGCATTGCATTAGGAATTCTATCGAGTTTTTAGTGTGATCAACCTTTCAGACCTAGCGTACATCTTTCTACTGGGCAGTGTCATGTGACACAGCGTGAGAAAGATTATATAAATCTTGTACCATACGCATCTGCGGTGGGTAGTCTCATGTATGCAATGTTGTGTACCAGGCCTGATATTTGTTATGTCGTTGGCATGGTAGCAAGATATCAGTCCAACCCTGGACAGGCGCATTGGACTGCGGTAAAGCACATCCTCAAGTATTTGAAGAGAACTAGGAATTATTGTCTGGTTTATCAAAGTGAGGATTTGTGCCCTGTGGGTTACACAGATTCGGATTTCCAAGGGGACCAGGATGAGAAGAAATCGACCCCAGATTCTGCTTTTACCTTGGGAGGTGGGGTTGTATCTTGGAGGAGCGCAAAGCAGAAATGCATTGCTGACTCCACCATGGAGGTGGAATATGTCGCCGCCTCCGAAGCTTCGAAAGAAGGGGTTTGACTCCGGAACTACCTTTTAGAGTTGGATGTGATTCCGAGTCTGCCTAAGAGTATCACGATCCATTGTGATAACTCTGGTGCAGTGGCAAACTCGAAGGAACCACGGACTCACAAGGCGAGCAAACACATAGAGAGAAAGTACCACATCATACGAGAGATCATATCGAGGGGCGATGTGCAGATCAAGAAGATTGACACTAGAGACAACCTTGTTAATCCATTCACAAAGTGCTTGCCACAGAAGGTTTACGAAAGACATATTTGTGGACTAGGTCTGAGGTGGATGCCTACCGCTAGCAGTGGTTAATGTAATAGCTACGCTAGATAGACACACTGTATACTCTGTAATAGCGAGTGTAATGCTTTGAGTATAAGTGGAAGATTGTTGGGTTTTGTATACAGAAAGCATTTATTACGATGAGTATACATTCAATGGTATTCCCTATCTGTTAAACAAACTTACATGCGAGTAACAATGGTATCCTCTGATCTCACTGATAGGGACGATTATACTGCGTGATGTAGATCGCAGAAAACAGTATGATCACTTGTCCTAGTGAGATATAAATGTTATCACAGTCGAGACAACATACGAGGATAAGTCTGTCGGTGTAGGCTACAACATAGTCGGAAAGAAGTAATTTGTCTTGATTACTTGATATGCTACTACGTGCGGTTGCGTATTGATTGGACCACAGTGAGATGTATTCTACTATCTTACATTAGAGAATACAAGACAGTTCTCTCTCACAAACCCAAGAACATTCAAATCAGTTTGAAACCTTAGTTTAGAGAGAGATGGGCAGTGCCTCCTGTGTGTTTGGGAGATGAAGGTGTTTGGGAGATGAAGTTTTCGACTATGGCCTACACATTTAAAGTCCTGTGGAATCCTCACCAGTAGCAGGATTGAACAGCATTGGGATACATATCTGAAGATCTAATCTGGAGAACAGATTCTCTCTCATTTTCTCTTTGTTAATTAAATCTTGAAATTAGATCTATTGTTAATTTCTTATTATGCAGATTTAATGAATTCGCGTGGTTGAATCAAGGGATTGGGATTCAAATGTGAAAGATCGGATCTGACACTACGGAGTTATGGTAAACTTAAATCCACTGCATTAAATTCATAGGAACATGCTAGGGTTTATCGTTTGTTTATTGTTCTCAACATCCATGAACGGTCCGGCTTATTTGGATTTGGTGATTCGGTTCGCCATGAAATCCCTACAGGTGCAGCGGCAGTGGTGCGCCAGGCAAAACCTTAAGGTTTGCGCATACGTGCGGCCACGCATAGGCAGGTTGTCGTACCTCCTAGGTAGCTTCATCGGTGACAATGGCTCCAATAGCAATACGGCGGACTCCAGAAAGCGGGCGACACCAGAGGGCGATAAGTGGCACTGGCAATAGCTGGCGGGATGGCTGGGATGCGGACTGCAGATCGAACAATATTGTATGTGGTAGTTGCTTTATTCTGGCGAACCACGCCGACGGGGAGTAGCTAGCTGGTGGCGGCCCATCATGTCGTTTAAATACACGCGAGGGCTCATGGTGTGTACACGGGCCTAATCTTCCAAATTTTCCAGCCCGTTAAGTTTTGGAGGCCGAATCCAAAAAAACATTAGATTTTCAACCCTGCAATGGGAGGCCCAGATTGAAGATTTGTAAACTTAAATACCAACTTGTAATAGTGTAGGCTTTTTAATTTTCTAAATGTATCATAGAGGGCCACGATGATTGTTTTTGTTTGTTCTCGCATGCTATGATTGGTTTTTTATTTGCGTTTCATCCAAGCATGCTTTAGATAATAGGAATGTTTACTGCTTTATTATTTACTATTATAAGCATGCTTATGTGATTTATTTCATGCATTAAATTATGACTATAAGATCATAATTCATTCTTAGCATGATAGAATTTTCGTAATGTCATTATTTGTAGTAAAATGATATAATCAGTGCGCAAACGAATAAACATTCAAAACTTAAGAATTAATATACTAAGCAGTAAGTATAAGACCTCCACAAAATGATATCTTATTGGAAGTGCATAATCATAAGTCCCGATATATGACATTTCTTAAAAGAAAAATTTTATTCATGTGAAAAGTGGGAGCCTATGCATTAACATATGCATGTGTAGCTTTCGTATTTCGTTTTAACAAATCTCTAGGATTGAATTAAATGAGATAACTTTATTATAAAGATCTTGTGTCATGGACATAGTGTATATGATAAATTAGATTTGTATAAGAAGATTGGTTTTGCGGTTAATTTTCTTAAATGTTATCCGGAGTATAACTCATTTGTGATATCTCAACTCGGTAGGATAACATGGTCATGGTTTATCTCAGATAATTAATTTCAATTGTCTAAAGAAGTTGACATGGATTGGAATTAAATGGTTGGAATTGAATGATATAGTTTGGTTGAGTTACTAAATGACTTGATGGCAGCATAACCAGTCATACTCCCAGATAAGGTTGTTTTAGCTACTTCTGGAAGTCATCCTATTGCTCAAAATGGAAAGAAGCGCAAGAGAGTGACTAAGAAGAAAGCTAAGGGAATAACTACTGAGAGGAAGTCGAAAAGGATACTGAGCGTAGCTGCAAAGAAGGATAAGTGTTTCAGATATGGCAAGACTGGTCACTAGAAGAAAGACTGTTAAGTCAAGAAGACTGGACAAGGTATGTCATGTGCATGTATAACGAAAACATGTTTAGCATCGGAATGTACTCATTCGTGGGTAGTAGATAATGGAACTATTGATCATGTTTATTATACTTTGCAAGGGTTCGTGTCGACTAGGCAGCTAAATCATGACGAGGTTACCATCTCCATGGGCAACTGAGAGCAAGTCTCAGCAGTAGCCATTGGAGATTTTACTTTATGCTTTTAATGACATTGTTATGATTTTGAGAGATATTATTTGTGTCAGTTTTTCGGCAAAACTTAATTTCAGTTCCCAAACTATTTTGTGATGGATATTCGGTTATTTTTATAGTGTAGTTTCTATCATTGGTAATAATGGTGTTACCTGTCGTGGAATGCTAATTGATTCTCTCTATATCATAAAATGTCTGTATAAATCTTTCGTGAATGTTGCATCTAATTCATCTAATGATAATCATTTAAAAAGAAAATTATCTTCTTCTAATAAGGATCAAACATATCTCTGGCACTTGAGACCTAGTCAAATCAGTCCAAAGAAGATCGAGCGACTAGAAGATGATAGAATCTTGGACTCCATCAAAGTAGGACTTCATCAAGTATGTGAATCATGTATAGAGGGAAAGATGATGACCAGGGCTTTTAAGGCAAGTAAGGCTCGAATAGATGGTGTGCTAGAACTGATTCACTCTGACTTATGTGGATTTATGTCTACTCAAGGTCGTGGAGGGTATGAGTATTTTGTCACTTTTATTGACGATTACTCAAGGTTCGGATATGTCTGCCTACTTTGCTAAAAATATGAATGCTTTGAAAAATTTAAAGAATTCAAGACAGAAGTAGAGAAGAAGCTAAGCAAGATTATCGAAACACTATGATCCAATCATGGTCATGAATACCTCATTAACGAGTTCTTGCAGTATCTGTGAGATAATATCTCTATGGACCACACCAAGCACCCCTCAGCAGAATGGTGTGGCAGAAAGAAGAAATAGAACTCTTTTGGAAATGGTTAGGTCAATGATAAGTTATGCAAGCTTGCCTATTTCATTATGAAGTTATGCATTGGAAACAGCGGCGTTCCTGCTTAACATGTTACCTTCTAAATCGGTTCCCAAGCTTCCCCAAGAACTCTGGTAAGGGCAAAAACTAGTGTGACCAGAATAAGAGTTTGGGTTGTCCATCCAACGTGCTGACAAAGGAACCTGATAAATTAGAAAGTAGGTGTAAGCTAATACTGTTTGTAGGATACCCCAGGCAAACAAAAGGTGGTTACTTCTTTTGTCCTGAGGATCTGAGAGTCGTTGTTAGTACCAACGTGAGATTCTTAGAGGACGAATATGTAAGAAATCACAAATCCAAGAGTGGCATTTCTCCATAAACTTGGAGAAGAAGACACGATTCCATCAGGAAAGCCCCGTGTAGAGGTAGATTCACGTAGTATTGGTGATGGACTACCTACAGAGCCACCAGTGCAATGTGTTGAACCACAAAATACTGGACCAACTACTGATACGACACAGATGCCTCCTCGTAGTGGGAGGGTTGTTCGACAACCAAAAATGTACATATTTGTAGGAGAGTATTATGACTTGATCCTAGAAAATGGACTGGATGATTTCGACCCATGGACATAAGATGAGCTATATCTGACAAAGATGCAGACAAATGGCGCATTGTCATGGATTCTGAAATATTATCCATTACAATTATGGATATGTACCAGAAAATTGAGTTGTTAGATGGCTTTCGAGCCATAGGCTGCACGTGGGTATACAAGAGAAAGAAATGAGCAAATGGGGAGATCGCGACACGATCATGGATATCTTCTCGATTAGAACCCCAATATTTTCCCGCCAAAAAAATAGAAATGACTAGTTAATCATTTTTAAAAGATCATGGCTCGGATAATGAACTTGATTGTGTTCTTCTATGGACTAATTACTAAATAAATTGAGTGTCCCATTCAGAATGATCTACTTAGTAGTTATTTAGTCCTCTCCGTCAACTTGTCAACATGACTAGCGAGTATGAAGTTCTAATGCCAACTTTCGGCAACTGTCATTGATCTTCTCAGTTGACTCTTTAGTTTGAGTGACTAGTTCTCTTGCTAGAAGATTCAAACGATAGGTACCCGACTAACTACGGATCCTTTAGTGTTAAATTGCTGGATGATTCCTTTTGGACTCTATACTTTAATAATTCTCTTCGTTACAATTTTCTCCTTTCTCTGAGTATAATGCATAATAATATGATTTTTCTTGTCAAAACGTGCATTGGTATGCCAGTTTTGTTTCGAGATTATCTTCCTAACCATCAGGAAGCTGGACCCGAACGTGTAAGAACAGTGTCATAAGGTTTCCTTAGATAGAATCCTCACTCTTATGGTTTGTAGTCTTCCTTGTTCAGTTTACTTGAGTATGCATATGATCATATCTCATCTTGGACTTGGGCCTCCAATTAGTTTTACAGTAACTAAGTCTAAGTGTCGAGTTTCCATAATTATAACTGACAAACCTCCAATCATTACCCTTATGACTGGGTTGATTAACTGACTTCCTTTCAACTAGGACTTGTTTCTTAGTCAATTGAGAACAGTTGACTAACTTAGTGTCATTTATAAGATTTTTCATAGAGGCAGAACCTCAGTTGTTTTCTCCACTGTTCTATGAATCAAGAACTGGTTTCTCATCTAACAAAATTCCTCTTACAAGTTTCAGTTTGAATAGACGATACTCAAAGCATTATCAATAAAATAAGGCCCTTCTGATTAGAAGGTTTTATAGAAACAAAAACTAAATGTACTAAAGTTATTGAGCTTTTTGTAAAAAAGAAATAGATATTTATTGCTCAAACATTTTCATTAAAACAAGGCCCTTCTTATTAGAAGGTTTTATAGAAATCGAAATCAAATGTTCTAATGTCATTGAACTTTTTGTAAAAGAAGAAATAATTTTTTCTTGCTTAAAGTTTTTCTCTTGCGAAGCTTTACACTCATCTGATAGATATTTAAATTTTTTTAGCAACGTTGAGTGTTCAACTATGAGTTTTTCAAATTCATCATTAAGAGGTTGAGACTTTGAGTTCTCATCAATTAGTTGTGTGGCATGATTCCTTAACATTGTGTTCTCATGTACAAGATTGTTTTTTAAATCTTATAGGACATAAAACTCTTTTGAATGATTTTATAGAGGAGCGTCTTCTAAGTCAGAGTAACATAACTCATAGTCCTCATAAATATTTGAAATAAATTAAATAACTTGTAAAGACTCAATTACCTCACTATCCAGTTCGGTTGAGTAGTAATTTTATTGTCTTCCCAATCCTCATTGACAACAATGGCCATGAATGCGAAGTAATTTTTCGCTTTAGTTACCTTGTTTCGACTGAATGTCTCATCAATTTGATCATTTGTATCACATACTACAGTGTTCTTTGGTTCTCCAATATCATCAATGTTCATATTGTGTTTTGTACTTTGTGAAGATCCTTTGATCAACGCATCTACTATTTTTTTTTTATGAAAGCTCTTGATATTCAGGAAGATCTTCCTCTGCCAACTAAAGTATTTATCCAATGAAAACTAAGGTAGCCTAGCGGTGTTCATTGTAATAATATCCTATTTGCTATACAAAAGTATGGAATATAGATGTGGTCCAAAATGCTTCCAGAGCAGTTAGATGACCAACTGCTCTAATACTATTTATTGGTTTCAAATTTATTAATTTTAAACACAGCAAAAATCTTAAATATAGTAGTCCAAAGAGACTTTTACACAAGATGAGGCTTATGAAACTATTTACTCGTCGAAATATTCTTAAGCTAATTCAAAGGGGCTCAATTTTTGTTCTCTTTCTATGACTTTTACGATTTTAAATATGTAAAGTTTTATAATGGTAAACTCCAAACTCCAAGTTCTATCTATCTATCAATCCCATTCTTTAGTGTCTTCACAATTTTGTTTCTTGTCTTATAGATGGAATTTTTAATTTGTTTATAGAATCGCATGAATTTTTACCCAATTTCATATTTTTGTTTGAAATGAAATGAACTACGTATGAATTAATCTTCTTCTACTTAAATCAGAAGTTCAAACATATCAAAATGGAAAGGAATTGATAAAACAATTCTTGAAATAATTCCGTTATTTAGACTTTTTAAGGTCATTAGGGTTTTTCATATACATAGAATGAAAAAAAAAATTAAATAATTAAAATTATGCCATTATTATAACAAGATTACATATTTGAATTTGAGAAAAATAAAAGGATCTCCAAGAAGAAAAAAAAAAGTAAATTAAATATAATCTTGTGATCACTTAATCAATTTTTGAGTATGGAATAAAAAATAATGATCGATTTTAAAACTTTCATTTAGAAGTTATAATGTTCAGCATTCTTACAATAATTATGAAACCATCCGTTTAGATTATTAGTTGCACGAGTATGAAATAATTTTTTGATGAAGAAATTAATTAAAACTCAAGTGAAAAAGGATGAGCTCCACTCATTTTCACTCTGCCAAAATGATTGACTTATATACCCATTGAACATTATCAATTATTTAGCGACTATACAATAACATAATCAACTCGAATTGCATGAATTTATAGCTACTGAACATAAACTTCAATTAATATGAAACATTTTAAATAGTAACTATTGAGGGTCGGTTTTTGATTTTAAAGTGTAGTCATTGACACTTAAATAGAAAATAATCGGAGATAATAATGTAATGGGGCCACATGGGCCAGCCCACTCCTTTATCAAAATTTTGGCCCATTTAATTATGGGCCCAACAGTGAGAATGAGAGTTGGGACTTAGAAGGGGAGTCTATGTAGTTTCAATCCACCAATTATAATTGAGGTTTTAGTATTCATTAATTAATTAAGAAACACATAATAGGCCTAGATAACATATATTTCTACTACCAAAAACATTGTTTTGATTGCCACACGCAAAACATGGTTTTTTTTCTTCTTACAAGTAAAATATGTTGACGAAGGTCACGTTGTTGTTGGGAAAGAATTTGGAATATGAGTTTAGTTTAAGGTCAAAATGGTCCCATCAAAAGTGTACCAAAAAGGGAAGATTTGGTCACGGCTAAACATTCTTATGGCTCCGTTTATATGGAATAACGTAAGACATGGTTAATTAATAATTCCTAATTGTTTATGGGTGGGTCTGTTATTAAATTCAGTTTATGTTAAATCAGAATAAGTACCTTACTATTCTTCATCGAATCAAGTTTTAATTTATTTATAATAGTATATATTTGTTGTGATATATATTATGCTTAAAGTACATTGAACTTTATTCTTATATACGCATTTATTATGCTTAAAATATATTGAACTTTATTCTTATCATGTTTAAAAATTATTTCTGTGATGATTAATACTACCTTTTTATTTCAATCATTTATGTTATCAATGTAAAGGTTGAGTCTCATTCCTATCTAAGCATAGCCATTATTTTTAGTATATACAGATATAAATTTATTAAACAAGTTTTTTTAAGTATTTTATTTTTCTTTAAGCATAATATATGTAAAATAAAAAATACATAATATATTTTAGTCATAATAAATACTCCCTCCGTCCCCGGCTGAATTGTCCCGGGTTGACCGGGCTCAATAACCAAGAAGTGTGAGTGTAAAGTAAGTTGAGTGGAATTAATATTTTATTGTTGAGTGTGAAAAAATTTTCTTTTTAAGTAATGAGACAATTGAGGTGGGACGGACGAAAAAAGGAAAGTGGGACAATTGAGGTGGGACGGAGGGAGTAGTAAAAAGACATAAGATTGTGAACAAGTTTTAATCTTAATCATCAATTGAGAATGTGTTAGAAACTGAGTTTCAATTACTCTCCTAATTTGATATTTTAATATGTCAAAACTTAATTTTAGTACTAAGTTTCTAGTGTTTTTAAATATAATCCTTGTATAGGATTGATCGAGTTGTAATAGACCAAAAACTTAGATGTTGAAGACCAAGCGGAGGAATCAGATACTGAGTTTCTGATGAAGACATTCAAGAAGATAGAGCTCGAGATATAGAGAGCCAGGTTTCCATGCTTAAAGAGAAGACTCAAAGAAACTTGAAGTTTTGGAAACTAAGTTTTCCAAAGTAAAGTGAAAACTGAAACTGACTTTGGAATGTCAGTTTTTGGTATCAACAATCAAGAAGCACGTGAAACACAAATGTTCGAAGTCAGACTTAAAGTCATTTAAATACTAAGTCAGTACAAGGAAGTCTTATACTTGGATTCTTCGGATTGAAACTTAGTCTGACGAAAAGTAGGTAGAAAGTACATTGCCAAAAGCAGAAAGCAGGCGGCACAACAGACCAAAAGTATGAGCGATGATTGGACAGCATTCTCCTTGTCTCTAACGATTGGATTTTAGTGTCTAACGGGTAGAATTCAAATCATCAATCAATCTCGACCTGAAGACCATAGATAGGCCGATAACCCAGCAGAATCATCATCGAAATTTTAGTGAAAAGCTAAGTCGACACTTTGCTAAAGTTTCTACTCATACTCTGAAATTCCTATCACGAGACATGAGTTTCCAACTCAAGTTATTCTTCCGTGCTACTGTTTTCAAAGCATGAGGCTAAGGCTTTAAGCTAAAGTTATCTACTTGATGAATATAACTTTCCAAAGTTATATTCATAGCAGTCAATATCCTACTCTGGGATATTGATTATTACGGGCGTTGCCAAACTCATTGTGTTTTGGGAAGAACGTGTAAACATCCAACTGACCAGGAAGAAGGCTGCGAGGTGCATCCTCTTTTCAACCTGAAGAAGAATCAACTAACAAGGAGTTTTTGGGTGAGTGACGACAGCAGACTGAAGGAGGAAGGACTCCAACGGGCTGTCCATAGGTCGTGAGAAAGCTTGTACACTAAAACTTAGTGGATTCCCAATTAAGTTCGAAAGAGTGGGCGTAGGACTTTGATTCCGAACCACTATAAATATCTTGTATTTTTTACTCGTTTTATTTAAGTTTTTGTACTTAAGTTTCCAAGCTTACTTTACCTTCAATACTTGGTTAAGTTTCGAAGAGTATACATTGAAACTTACTCAATACTTTCTGAGCTTAAAATTAATTTTTCTTTAACTTGAAAAACTAAGTTTTAGTCAGTTTTCATAGGCAAGTGCAAATAAAATTATTTTCGCTGCATATTTCATTACTCTAATTTTGGGACCAATTGTATGGTTGAAAAATATAAATATAAACACAAAATAACTCTTTGGGATCAACTCATGTATATATTTGATTGAAGCCTTTCACCAAACTAGTTAATTATTCATTACGAATGAAGAAAATTGGTACATGGCCTTTCGCAGAAATTGATGAACCTTGTACTAGTGTTTGCTACAATTTAAAGGTCACCAACAATCATGTTTTTAATGGTATTTCCCCCCCCCCAACAAAAAATAAAAATAATTAATGTCACAAAAACTTGCTCAAAACAATTATGCATTGTTAATTTCCACCAAAACTTCCGTAATACAACTAATTTATTAGTTCTCAAAATTAAAGAAAGGGGACTAACTTTAATAATTTAATAACAAATCCTCGAAATTCATGGGTTTACACTTTAAACTTAACTTCTAAGAGTGATAATTTCCAAATCTACTATGCATTATTAATTCATAAAACTTGATTTTATATTATAAATATAAATATAACGGTGCCTACAATATGAAAAACGTGCATCTAAACTAAAGGAAAGCGACTCCGTACATGGAGTTAAAGTCCATAAATACGTATGTTGATCAAAAAAATTAACAAAATAATCAAGAACTGAAGTCTACACTCCATCAACCATAAACCACCAACCGGATATGTAAGTACATATCCATATTTCAAAGAACCTAAAAAGCAAGCATATCCATATTTTGAAGTTTCCAAAAAGCAATATCATTGAGGAAAAGAAAGATAAATGCAATCTCATCCACCATCCATATATTTGAAACCGTCTATTTACTTCACCTTGCACAAACCATTTTTCAAACTTTAGGTGGAGAGATTAACCAAAATTAATGTATATACTCCAAAAAAGCAAAAGAATAAACCAAGAATTGAAAAAAAATAAGTAAAGACAAAGGGCATAGATGTCATTTGCCCTGAAATATTCCCATCTGCATATTTTGGATTTTGGGTCATTATGTGCAACCTCACATGCTCCCCCTATTATTGCATTTGCATGTAGCTGTCAAATCCTATCATTCATTCATCAACATTCATTATCAAATATTTCTCCATAATTATTACCATTCATTACCTCATCATACATCACTCTTTCATTTACATTCTTAATAATATCACCCTACACAAAGTATGTATGTAAGTAGAGAAGTTTGTATACCAAACCCATGTTGGAAGACATTGCAATAATAAAAAATCTATATAAGATTTTGATATTCTAAAAAATATATATATATAAATATAATTTCCTTTTTTCTAAAAATGAAAACATGTAAGTGGGACCTACACCTGGGCATGTTGTGCTCTATCTTGAAATAAGACAATGTTTGACTTGTAGACTGTTCAACAACATTATTCCCTAATATTAAAGTGATGCCTTCTCAAGAAATAAAAGGCTATTTTTTTTTTCATTCAACCAAATATTTTTTTAAACTCCTTCAAGTTTTTATTAGTAATATTAAATTTAAAGCCGGTGAGCTTTAGTGATATCATAGATAATAATTTAATGCAATAATTTAGTAGTACAATTTGATATTTGAGCAATAACTTTTTTGTGTATTATAATTATACACATTATACTATAATTCTAATTTCTCTGATTATAATTAAAAGAGTAGAATATAAACGTCATATCCCAACTGATATCTTCTCATTTTATCAAGACTGTGAGTGAATAAGTTTGAAATCTATGAGAATTCAAGTTTGTTGTATTTTTCTATGCATCTCAAGAAAATTTGTGTGTATATATATTATATACTCCCTCCGTCCCATTGAAGTAATCTCACTTTCTTTTTTTGTTTGTCCCTAGAATAGTCTCATTTTCCTAAAATGGCAAATTTTTTCACACTCACCAATAAAATATTGATTTCACTACACTCACAACCCTTAATTCCCGTACCGAAAAGAAATGGGACTACTTCGACGGAGGGAGTATATGATTAGGTGCTTTCATGAGTACCAGAGGAGGCCCATTTCTCAACTTTCGAACCAATGAAAAGTCGCCGCATCAGCATTCTGGAAATTGGGACGGGCTCACAGGTGAGTAGTTTACATGAAATTATTCCCCTGTCTTAAAAGTTGAACAACGAAGAAAGCTTAAGTGAGGAACTGGTTTCACTGCTATGAAAATGCTAATTTAGCTGTGTTTTCTTTCTTTATTCTTCTTCAATTTGAGAAGCGAAACAGAGGTACCCTTGTGCTATTCATCTTGTGTCATTTCTACGAAACTAGGTTTAATTTATTTTTAATGTATTTCTTGTTTGTTTAAGTGTGGTTTTTTTTTTTTTTTTTTGTGTGTGGAATTTCTGTATGTATGTATTTTCTGTGTTCGCATTTTACGTGTTCCGTGACTGAAAATCTTTGGATTAAGTATCTTGTGATGTGGGTTTTCTTTGTTTGCTCAAATCTGCAAAAAGATTTAGTATTTTATGGTGTGATGTAGGAAAAATATAGAATCTTTTTGGTGGGAGATAGATTTCTGGGGTTTAATTGTGCAAGGAACTTCCCCTAGGTAAAAATTTAAATTCTAATTTTTCTGTTTAATATTAAATGTGAGAATCTAGTTTACCATTCTGTAGTTGATGTGTTTCTGCCTGTCATATATTTGCTACTTAATGGTTGTTCATACTGAAATCATTGGTTTTGTTATGCAAATTTTGTAGTTTTTTTTTGTTTCTAAGTTGAAATGTTGTATTCTAGTTTTAGATTTCAGTAGCACATCACAATTGCTTTTTGGTCCGCTTTTCTGATTTTCCTTGTTTTCCTTAGCTCTGGTTGAATGTAATTGCATTAATCTGTTTCATAACAACCTTCTATGTTTGATTCATTGAGACATTTAACTCGGAAACTAATGAGTGATGGGGTTATAAAACGACAAATTGGCGTAACATAATTATAACTTTCTTGTCATTAGCGAAGTGAATGAAGTGTTGGATCCAGTGAATGATATATTTTCAGTTTGAGAGATGCGTTTGGAGGTTGTTTGCCAAAATGAGCCTGAAGTAGTTGCTTGTAACACACCTTTCTTACTGGCCTTTTTTACACAGGTTATCATTATGTTCGGCTTTCTGCTGTTACCGTGCAGACATAATACGCAGCATTTTGTTTGTTGTAGCCATTTGAATGTGTGTTCTCTGTTCTCTCTTACTTTTGAAGCCCTAGGCTTGAATGCTAAATCCTTGATGGCTTTTCATGTTATGCTCTATCTTGAAATAAGACAATGTTTGACTTGTAGACTGTTCGACAACAATATTCCCTAATATTAAAGTGATGCCTTCTCACAAATTAAAAGGCTGTATTTTTTTTTTCATTTAACCAAATATTTTTTTAGAACTCCTTCACGTTTTTATTCGTAATATTAGATTTAAAGTTGGTGAGCTTTTGTGATACCATAGATTATAATGTAATCTAATAATTTAGTTGATATCTGAGAAATAACTTTTATGTGTATGTATATATGTGTATTATACTATTTATACTATAATTCTAATTTCTCTGATTATAATTAAAAGAGCAGAAAATAAATGCCATATCCCAACTGAAAGCTTCTCTTTTTGTTAAGGATGTGAGTGAATTAGTTTGAAATCTATGTGAATTCAAGTTTGTTGTATTTTCCTATGTATCTCAAGAAAATTTTTGCGTTTATATATATATTATACGATTAGGTGCTTTCATGAGTACCGGAGGAGGCCCATTTCACAACTTTTGAACCAATGAAAAGTCTCCGCGTCAGCATTCTGGAAATTGGGATGGGCTCACAGGTGAGTTGTTTACATGAATTATCCCCTGTCTTAAAAGCTGAACAAAGAAGAAAGCTTAAGTGAGGAGTTGGTTTCACTGCCATGAAAATGCTAATTTAACAATGTTTTCTTTCTTTCTTTCTTCGTCTTCAATTTGAGAAACGAAACAGAGGTACCATGGTGCTATTCATCTTGTGTCATTTTTAATGTATTTCTTGTTTGTTTAAGTGTGGTTTATTATTTTTTTTTTGTGGAAATTCTGTATGTATGTATTTTCTGTGTTTGCATTTACGTGTTCTGTGACTGAAAATCTTTGTATTAAGTATCTTGTGATGTGGGTTTTCTTTTTTTGCTCAAAATCTGCCCAAAGATTGAGTCTTTTATGGTGTTATGTTGCACAAAATCTGCACAAAGATTGAATCTCTTAGGTGGTAGATAGATTCTGGGGTTAAATTGTTCAAGGAACTTCCCCTAGGAAAAAAATTAAATTCTAATATTTCTGTTTACTATTAAATGTGAGAATCCAGTTTAGCTTTCTGAAGTTGATGTGTTTCTGCCTGTCATATATTTGCTACTTGATGGTTTTCTTCACTGAAATCATTGGTTTGTTATGCAGATTTTGTATTTTTTTGCTATATAGTGTGGATTCCTGAGTTTTTAGTGAGCCTGATTTCGTAATCAAGGAAGTTCGCTGCTTGGAAATAGCACCTTTTGTTGCAGTTACACTGGATATGAGTATGATTGCTGGGAAATGCTTGAGCCAAGGGAAACCAATATACCAGCTTTGTTTCTTGTCTTTGTTGTCCTTCCCCTGGTTACTTATTTCATACTTGGAAAATGGAGTGAGACTTCCAAAAGAAAAGAGGATACAAGTTTGATTGCTACCGGAGCAGCTGAGGAAGCTCTGCATGCCAACCATATGGCTGTAGGCAGTATTACACCTGTATTACATTTTCCAAACAGTGGGATTCGTCAATGCGCAAGATGCTTTGGCCTGGCTAGGACTCGTTGCTCCCAGTGCAAGTCTGTTTGGTATTGGTATGTCGATTTCTTGACTTGCATACGTTAACCAATATCACTTTTCAACTATTTTTAAAAGTTCATAACCTCTCCAGACTTCGGTCATGCTCCGGTCCTCATAGTAATTCACAACATCTCTCGGCACGCTTACCTAAATGAATACAAATGGAACAAATTATGGATTTTCTTGACTGTTACCAGAAATTAGTTTATTTCCTTTTGAATCTTACACATTAACTGCCAGCAAATTTATCAGCCTGTTTTTGCTAACTCAAACATCTATGTAGTTCTGGAAGGTGCCAAATTGTACACTGGAGGCAAGTTCACAAGCTTGAGTGCCAGCAATTGGGAAAAGACTCTCATATAGCATCGCTTAAGTGTGTCTCTGACGAAGGATCTCGTGGAGGGGTCTCATTTGGTGAAACTATGGAACAATCTACCTTCAAATACAATGTGCAGCAGCCTAACGTTGACAGTGCTTCGTCGAAGGATTTTGCTTTTCATCCTCTAACCACACTCACTACTGCAACTACTTCAGGCCTAACATTGAGTACATCTGAGAAATCTGTCATTAACCAACAATCTGCAGATATAGGCACATTTTTTACTGACCAGATATACACCTCGAAAACAGCAGATGGCGCTTTATTGGGCTCCTCTGGGGAAGTCTCTGGTAGTAGTTTTGCTCTCCCCAATTCTTCTCAGCAATCAGAAAATGCTCATGTGAGAAACATTGCGTTGCCTTTTCTGATACTTATGTTGTATAATATCTTTCTATGTATATGTAGAAAGCCCTTATTTTTCTGAAACTGAAATAAATGTTTGTTGCAGCTGAGAGAAGGTAGTTTTTCCCTTTCAGAGCATCATGCTAACAGTCCTCACATATCCAAGGATGGAGCTGATAACGTAGAAACAGAAATCAGTGACATCAACGCTCACGAGACTCAAACCCAAATGGCACCAAGACAAGACAAATACCTGTCTCAGAAAAGAATCCCATGCACCGATGAGACCAAAGGCTTGAATTTCCCTTCTGAAAGGACTCCAACGAAAAGGAGTAGCAAATCAAAGATAGTTTCACATTGTAATGGAGTTGAGCAACATAAATATCAAAAATCTAGGATGACGGTATCTAAAGAACAACTGTCTTCTGATGCAGAACCAAAAGCCCAAACTGCAAAAGTGCCAGGTAGATTCATATACTGCTCTCTGTAGCTGATGCCATTTGGTCTTCCCTTTACTATGGTGTTCTGATGCAGGAACTCCTGCTATGAAGGACAACTTACCTTTGCAGGGATGTAACCAGTTTGCAAACGTGGAACTTACAAAGATGAAGGGTATGGAAAAGTTAGCAAAAGTTGATAATCATCGACAATTAGAGGATAGTTCAGTTAAGAAGAGAAAAGTGAAGGTGAGTTAACAAAAAAGTTCTTTCCCCCAGAATTTTAGATGCACCGCACAGTAGATTACCAACAGTTATATGATCAATGTAACTGTTCATTTAGGCAGGATATGAGATCAATTCTATTTCATTCAAGCTGACTGGCCTTCAAATATGTATCATAAATGAATCTTGACATGGAAACTTACAATATAGAACTTCTGTTACTTTCCAGATGATTTTTCCCTATGAAGAATTTGAGAAGTGCTTTCAATACGAAATTCTCAAATTGACTCCTAGAGGACTTGTAAATTGCGGGAATAGGTAAATCTATATCTTATACTCTACTCCTACAATGAACACTTTCCATATGCTAAAATGTGAAAGGAAGTACTGCAAACTGACTCGATATTATTTTGGCCTTAGCGTAATACACCTTCATTTTTTTCGCAGTTGTTATGCCAACGCTGTATTGCAGTGTCTAACATGCACAAAGCCTCTGATTAATTATCTTCTTCGCCAAATGCATTCCAGAGCTGGTACTTACTTTTTCCTTAAATTTTCCTTTTCATGTAGTTGTTAAAATGAGACTGACTCTTTGTAGTTACTACTAAAAGCCTATAATGTCCTTTGCATGTCAGGATGTGGCAAAGATTGGTGCCTCATGTGTGAACTTGAGCGGCTTGTAATGATGTCGAGACAAAATGGGGGTCCTCTTTCACCCGTAAATATTCTTATGTATATTAGAAGTCTTAACACCCAGTTTGGTGATGGTAGTCAGGAAGATGCTCATGAATTTTTAAGGTCTTTTAGCATTCAGCAAAGTTTCTCATTGTCTCTTCTTACCCTTTTTTCCTTGCTCTCTATCTTATACTTCTTGAGTTTATCTTCACTGCTACGATCATCATAGTAAACTGTGCATACACAGGCTTCTTGTGGCCTCAATGCAATCGATATGCTTGGAACGTTTTGGTGGAGAGAAATTTGTTGATCCCAGGCTGCAGGATACAACTTTTATACAGCATACATTTGGTGGATGTCTCAGATCGAAGGTGCTCGATCCCTTAAATATACTTGCAGAATCTTAATTTTCCCGATACCTCTTTCTGTAAACTACTCACTGAATGCGTACAAAACAGGTCAAATGCCTGAGGTGTCACCATGAGTCCGAGAGGTATGAGAAAATGATGGATCTTACCCTCGAGATATTCGGTTGGGTTGAGTCACTGGAGGATGCACTGACACAGTTTACTAGTTCAGAAGATCTTGATGGGGACAATATGTATAGATGTACAAGGTGTGTTATCCATGCATCACTTTCTTCACATTTACATATATTTCCGTTTGATGCATCTTAGTTATCTTTCTGATATAATTGAATAAAAGGTGTGCCACATATGTTTGCGGCCGGAAGCAATTACACATAAAAGAGGCTCCCAATATCCTGACTATAGTCTTGAAGAGATTTCAGGTATTACTTTGTCTCCGTGAGTCTTGATCGAAACTTTTAGATTTTAAACCTTATGTTTCAATCATCAGGAGGGGAATTATGGCAAGATCAATAAATGCATCACCTTCCCGGAAATGCTGGATATGGTTCCCTTTATGACCGGGACTGATGACATACCTCCTCTGTACATGCTCTATGCTGTTGTCGTCCACTTGGACACCTCGAACGCATCTTTCTCCGGTCACTACATCTCGTACGTGAAAGATCTGCAGGGGAACTGGTTCAAAGTTGACGATACAGAGGTGAAATTACATGTCCTACCCTACTAATCTGTTAACTCGACTTTGCTTTCTGATATCGTAAGGCTGGCGTCTCTTTTCGTGTGCTGTTGTCAGGTTCAACCGGTAGAACTGAGCCAGGTTATGTTGGAAGGGGCATACATTCTGTTCTACATGAGGTAAAACCACGCATGTATGATTTTTGATATTTCGATGAAGAATTTACAGACAATCCTATACATTTTCATCAGATCGTATCCGCGGCCTGCTAGATGCTGCAACGGGAAGGCCCCCCGGAATCAAGCTCCCAGCAGCGTTCCAACAAAAGGCGAAAAGTCATCAAGACCGGAGCAAAGCAGCTCGTCTAACCACCTCGTTGGAAGAGAGCCTTCTTCGGGTAGCAGCATCTCTAGAGGAATGGTGATCCGAGAAAACAGAAGCAAGCCTTGCAATCTTGAAAACTACACCGAGTTCTCAGATGCTACGTCCAGCGACTGGTCGCTGCTCACGAGCTCGGACGACTCGTCCTTTACAACGGAGAGCACGAGAGACTCTTTCAGCACAGTGGACCATGCAGATGTGCCATTCTCCTCCATCTTCCAGTCGATGTATCCAGCAGACTCTCCGTCGAGGAGAACCATCTCGTGCAGCGTGTTTCCGGGCAGCAAGGTGCAGACGAGGTTTGCCCGGGAAGAGAGGGGAATGGTTTCGGTGTCGTGTGTAGATTATGGCAGTGAGCCAGGAAACCCTCAAACTTCTGTTGGCTATACAATATGATGATATTCCTAGGGTAGTTTGCTAAAAACGTAGCTAGTTTTATAGGGTGCCTCATAATTTTTGGTTTCTAATATTGGGATGAGGCTAAATATGATTATTAATCAATCCATTTTAACCATGAACATCAACATATTATTTCTCTTTATGGAAGAACTAGATTTACATCCGCTTGTGCGAACAAAAAATTAGATATTTTAATACAACTGACAAAATTATGTGTATATTTCTATATATTATTCAAAAACATGTTTATAATAATTCAATTTTATAGGTTAATAATAATAATAATAATAATAGTTCATATTGTTCGCTATATTGTGCAAGTTTTTTTAGAATTTGGGCAGAAATAGTGCAATCCATTTGGAACACTTTTAGAATAATAGATAAATAATATATATAAATATGCTTTTGAGATGAATAATATATTTTATCTTGTGGACAATGACTTGATTTGTTATTGGATGAAGTTTTAACATATTCATGAAATAAACACCAATAATTATAAATAACATCAATAATTTCTGAAAAGCTAACGAAAAATAATAATAACACTAACGTAACCCCCACCACCCTATTAAAGATAAGGGACAAGAAAAAAAAAATTCAAAATGATATACTTTTTCAATATTTTTCAAAAGAGTCAGCTATTAAAACCGCAACATTTAGTCCTTCAATTTTAATCCATCAAGCTTGCATCTTAATAGGTGTCATTCATAGAATTTTGGTGAGTATATGTAAAAGTTGTTGAAATAAGGAACATATATATTTTGCAAATTCTAATTAATAAAATATTTTAGAAAATAGCTAAAGATTAACGTTCAAATCATTTTTAAGGCATGATAGCAATGAGATATGTGCTAATATATTTACCAAAATCTTGGTCCTTGCCACAATATAAAATTCAAATGTTGTCTATCTTTTACAATCTCTATCTTACAAAAATCAATAAATAAGAATTTAACAGTATACATAACTTGTAATATGGATAAAAGAAATTTCAAAATCAATAAAATAAATTTTGAAATTAGAATTTTAAAAGAGACAATAATCAAAATAGTTAAATAATAGTAATTATACCATTCATAATTAAAAGATGTGCCTAATTTTATAGTATATTATACTTGTATTTGAATTATGAAACATGTAAATAATGTTAGTGTATATTAAGTGAACATAAAAGTTCGCATGAGAAGAGAAAATGAACTGTCTTTTAGATGGTAAGGCTATAAAGACAAAACTAAAAAATAAATACTCCCTCCGTCCCACCTCAATTGTTCCACTTTTTTTGTTCGTCGTCTCACCTCAATTGTCTCATTACTTAAAAATGCAACTTTTTCACACTCAACAATAAAATATTAATTCCACTCAACTTACTTTACACTCACACTCCTTGGTTATTGTGCTCAGTTAACCCGGGACAATTCAGCCGGGACAGAGTGAGTATAAAAAAGGAAAAATAACAATATTTTTGTGACCTTGTGTCAATTGTGCTACAGGCCACCTCGTTTCCAGTTACATTGCACACATATGCACTGCACACGTGGCTCTTTCTCATTGGTTGGTATCATATATTTTGAATAATTTAAATTTTGTATGTTATAAAAAGTTATTGAAGTATCATAAAAATTTATAAAAAAAGCATCTCTATAAATAGAATTAATATTGCTATAATTTCACATTTAACAATTTATAAATTTGTAGTACATAATAATTTATTTATTATAATAAAAAACTTAAAATATAAAATTTTTAAATATTTTAACTTTTTATATTATGTTAAATTAGAAAAAATTAAAATGTTAAATAAAAAGTTAGGTCATTAATGATAATCTAGTAAATAATAGTGGATGATAGAGAAATGAATATTTTATTAATTGTGGAGCTCAAATTTTTTGAATAGTGCTATAATATTTAATGATTGCAAAACTATTTTAATTTATTATTTGCTGTGCACGATTTTTGAGAAAATTGTACATGTTTTTGGAACTCTTTTAATATACTTAATACTCCCTCCGTCCCGGTCAAATTGTCCACATTTGACCGGGCACGATAACCAATGTATGTGAGTGGTAGTGAGAGTTGGTGGGATGAATATTTTATTGATGAGTGTAGAAAATTTGTCATTTTAGGAAAATGGACTAATATTGTGGGACAGACGAAAAAGGAAACGTGGACGATTTACTAGGGAGGGAGGGAGTATAATAGGTAGATTAGTTCAAAATTTTCCATTCAATTTTGGATATGAGTAATAATGTGAGTTTGTGAGCCTACTTGAGAATCAAGGATTGAGCATTGATCTCCATTATCTGTCGATTCCAAGAGTTTAGGGTTGATTTGTATTCATATATGTTCATCAACATTTTCAAGTAGAAATAATGTGCAATATTATAATAATTTATCTTTTACATAATTACTCTAATGTCTATTATAATTATGTGGTAATATAATATTTTAAAGGTCCACATTCACGTAATAACTCCTCTCGAGTCCACTTATTAAACACCTCTTTTCCGTGTAGGTTTGAGTGATACCAAATCAAATTAGTCCCTCCTTCCCTTATAACTAATCCCTTTTTCTTTTCAGCACGAAGATTAAGAATTATAAGTGTAGTGGAATTAATATTTTATTAGTAAGTGTGAAAAATATTGCTATTTTAGGAAGATAGGACTAATTTATGGGACAAACAAAAATGGGAAGTGAGACTACTTCAACAACAGGAGAGGGAGTATTAAACAAAACATAAAGTTAGGAGTTGTGATTTTCTTTCAAAAATCATAATCAACAATTAATAAGAATTGACCTCAGTTGTATCTTTTTCCAAAAAAAAAAAACTAGAAAATAAAAATGTGCTTATGATATGAGCTTATTATAAATGTGAGAAACGTGGATTACGCTTTTGTAAAATTTTAATATTTTGTAACGTGCTTAGGCTTATTACAAAATTAAACAAGAAAAAAAAAAGATCTACAAGATTACAAAATTAAATCATAAATTAATTAATTTAAACTGTAAAATTAAAAAAAAAATCAGGAAAAATCAATTAATTATCGATGTCTTCACATTTGATTGACATAAAAATCGATCGACTACTTTAACAACCTCTGAATTATAAGTTTTACCAACATCTGCTAGACTCTCCGATGAAATTTTGCCAATGAAGAAAAGTCTTCCCAAAGATTTTAGCTATTTAGTGAGATCAAAAGTCCCATTCCACCATCTAAGTTTGAGTGGCAAAATCAGTAGAAAAGCATATACATTAATTAGTTGAAAGAAAATACAAATCAATACGTAATTCCCAGGGACAACATACACATGGGATATAAACAGATCTGGCAATCTATCTAGGGCTTGATGAGTAGGGTGTAGAAGAAAGGCAGGAGGAGCAGAGCGGAAATCAAGTAGAAGAAGGGTTTGGGCAGAAAGGCGCCGACCACGCCACAGAAGTAGAGCAGAAGGATGGTGATGCCGACGAATTGAAGAATAAATCCGAGGCGAGGGTACACCGCCCTATACAAAATCCCACACGACAAAAGCAGGATAGCGAAGGCATAACCAGCAAAGATGAAGCTACCTTGTCCAAACACCTTGTCGTATCCGTGAAGGAAGAGCAGCCACACCACTGAGCAAACTGAAGCGGTCAACACAGGCGCAGCCACGTCACGCAAGACCCGATCTGAACGGGAGAGCTCCACTGGCCTATTTCTTACTGCATCAGCCATGGTGATTTTGAGAGGGAGAAGGGGCCGATGATCGGAGAGACGCCAATAAAACAAAAGAGAGTTTTCGCAGAATTCTAGAAACAGATGGTTGTTTATATTTGGGCCTCTGCTGTATTAGGTATCGAGGCCCATAAGAGCAGCTCCATTGTATCTTGGGGTAATATTCAGTCTTATTATAATATGAGGGAATAATTTTAAATAGCAAAAGTTATAAAACACATCCACCAAATAGCATCTCTTATAAAAAACTCCACAAAATAACAAAAATGTACTTTCTCTGTAAAAACTGTCTCAATCTCCCAATCATTTTTGTCGATTAGTGTGAAAAGTCCAACTGTTTGATTATTTTATTATTATTCATTTAGGGTTGAATTTAAAATGTAATAAAAAACATTGTGCGGGCTTCAGATTTGAAAATGGGATGGAACTCGCTTTGAATTGGGCTGGAAGTAAATCAATTCAGATGGAAGTCGGGCATTCTAGTTGGAATTCGGTACTTGGTTAAATCCGAAATTATTTCGTATGGAATTCGGTTTATTTCTGCTTTATTGTATGGAATTCGTATGAAAATCGGTTGGACTTCGTATGGAATTCGGATTAAATCAGATGGAACTCGCTTAAATGAGGTGGAACTCAACAAAAATGGAATGGAAGTCCAATTTAGGATTTAGGGTCGTGTGGGATCTTTTGAAAATTACATTACATGTTGCGATACGAAGCACATAAAATATAAATTATGGGAATCACAAGCACATTCAATCGGAATTTCATGTCCTCAATTTAAGACAATTAAATCAAACATATTACAATACGTTATGCAATACATTTCCTAAAAACCAAACAAATTAATCAGGCGGAACTCTTTCTGGACAGCCACGTTTCGTGTGACTTGTAGATCCACATATACTGCATTTCTTTGTAGCTCGTCGTCTAGTAGTTGATGTTTGTCCCGCCTCTGCTCCTGAAGGACGACGACTATTTCTGGGTCGACCGGCTTGCCGATTCACAATCGGCGGCAAAACAACACAAGCTTGTGCTTCTGGTGATACAATCCACTCATCTTTGGGAGGCAGTGGGTGTATGACCCCTCCATATATTTTTTGCCAATTCGATGTCTTGTAGTATGACCAAACGTAGTCATATACACTCGTACCCTTGAAGCTGTATCAACAACAAAGATTAAGTAGTGAACATCCGTACTTACTGCGTTTGCTATGCTGATGTGTTGATCTGAAACAATCAGCAAATGCTCATCAGAATTGAAAGCCATCCGGATCCGGGACATAAACCAAGTCCAGCTCTCATCATTCTCGATCGGTGCAAATCCAATTGCCAGAGGAAATATCTGCTCGTTGCCGTCTTTGGTTACAACAACCAATAACACACCTTTATTTCTGCCCTTGAGGTGTGTGGCATCAACGACAATCACTTGCCGTAATAAAGTTGAGAATGCTGCACGCGACACACCCAAACAAACAAAAAACTGTCGTAGTCGTCCATCTTCGCCGATATTAAGATCGGTAATGGTGCCGGGATTGTGCTGTTTGAGAACATAAAAATATTTCGGCAGCAAGTTGAAAGAATCCTCTGAGCCACCATATATCATAGCTATGGCTCCATTTCGAGCTCGCAGGGCATTGCTGTAGCTCACCTTAATGCCGAAATTATGTTGTAGCTCCGCCATTATATCTCGCGGTTTCATGATCGATCCTTGTCGGCGCATTCTCCGGGCAAAATATGCAGAGATAGCCTTCGAGCGTATAGTTCTGCTTCGAATATTGTCCATACTTGTAACACAAGTATGACTCAAGCAGAATTTGTATACAATCCAACATCCATCTGAATTAGCGGCTCGAATCATGAACGAACAGTTATCACTGCGGCTGCAACTATATTCCACCCGAGTTTTGGTAGATCGCGACACTTTAAACTCAACTTGATGCTCCATGTGCCAAAGTCCGACAGCCACATACAAGTCTTCTTTAGACCAAAACAATGATCCTTTTTGCAATTCCTCGTCCAATATTGCTTGAACATCTCGTGATATAGGTACATCAGATGTATCTACTGGAATTATTGGCAATAACCAGTTGTTCATTTGATGACTTAGGACATCAACTGTTTCAGCCGGTAAAGGCTGAGTCGGGACCAGGCTTGATACAATGGCACCGATACCACCTTGTTCTCGGACCCAAGCGGTGAAATCTTCAATTGTACAATTGAATAACGAAGCATTGTAATTGTGGCGTTCATCACCATCGGATGATTCCGTATCGAATTCTGCTTCGTCGTCCTCATCTGAATGGACAACTACATTCGGATTTTGTGTGTCGGCACCGTCTTCATCATCATCACCCTCATCACCACCATCATGGTTGCCATCATCATCACTATCATTTTCAGGTGCATTGTAGTTTAAATCGGGGACTGGAGAACTTCGACTTCCACTGCTTCCTTCTCCAAACATCATGGTTGTAGAAAAACGATGTAGTTCTTCTGGTGTTGGACTATAAGGGTTGTGCGGTTGTGGGCTAAATAAAGCCATGTATGGCATGTACGGAGATGGTTGTCGACGAGAGCTTCCAGCAGCTTCATTTGATTG
Organism: Plectranthus barbatus; assembly: GCA_026898455.1. Lineage (NCBI taxonomy): Eukaryota > Viridiplantae > Streptophyta > Magnoliopsida > Lamiales > Lamiaceae > Plectranthus > Plectranthus barbatus. Next base: position 34,592 of record JAPKLW010003603.1, read on the forward strand.
CATGTTCATCACTAAATAAAGCTTCGGCTCCCACAACATGTTACAAAGCCGTTGAAGGTGTGTATCCGTAGCCAGCACTGAAGGAACCGTCCTCCCACTTCTTGTTTCAGCTAGATAATAAAGGGTGTAAGAGCCCACCATGGCATGAGCATCTAGGATGTATTGAACATTTCTTTGGAGACCTTCTATCGTGATATCATGAGTGGATATCATGATAACTCGTTCTTCTCCGCCGATGTAGTTGTATGCATTATCCCATTGACCATTGTAATGCAAAATGATAGAACGAAAATTTTCCATATTTTTTGAGAAAGCGTGTTTGATTGTGTTTGATTTTTGAGAGAATTTCCTGAGAATGAGTATTCGATTGCACGAGAGAGTGTTTCAAATTGAATGAGTGTTTCACTTGCGACAAAATATTTTCAGTCATGAATAGTAAGTTTGAATAGTTATAATAGTAATATTTCTGCATCTTTGTACTATTAAATTCAGAAATACATGTGATATTTATTCCAACTCCGCAAATTTTGGCTTTATTCAATTGAATAAAGTCGAATTGAATGTGTTTGCATGCATGTGAATTATTTGAGCCAGTTCCATCCCATTTGGCCGAGTTCCATCCACAATTGGGTAGTTCCATCCAATTTATCAGAGGTCCATTTGTTAAAATAATTGCGAGTTCCATCCCAATTTTGCGAGTTCCATCCAAAATCGGCGAGTTCCATCCGCAATCGGCGAGTTCCATCCAATTTAACAGATTTCCATTTGTTTAATTAAATAGCGATTTCCATCCCTATTTGGCGAGTTCCATCCAAAATCTGCGAGTTCCATTCGAAATTGGCGAGTTCCATCCAAAATTGGCGAGTTCCATACGAAATTTGTTAAGGTCCATCCCATTTGGGCGAGTTCCATCCCAATGCTATTGACTTAATGAAGACCAACATCCATCTATGCGTATTATTTTGTTTTTTATAAGATTATAAATGATTAACATCGTAAATTCAAGCACACTCCCAATTGAATTTACGTAAATAATAAAACAATTTGCTACAAAATTTGAAGCAATAAATTACAAGCAAACTCACAATTTTATTAATAATTTTCTAAAATATTACACAATTTGATACACATTTTGATAGAAAACACCGAGCTAGTGAAGGAGATGTTGTATTTGTTCCTTCACCTTGATGTCTTCTCCAGAAACGAAGAAGCGGACGCGGAGGTTATATCTCCATAACGTGATCGCTACTCCATGTGACGTATGAAAAATCCTCTTCCGGGGAGGAGATAGCAGTGCCGCTGGGTCTCCTTCATCTCTTTCGCTGCTTAAATATATTAATTAGTGAGAACCAAAATTGTTAGTCGGTGGAGAGAGTTTCTGCTTCTCGTAAGCCACCGGGTTTCCATCAGAAATAGCTATCATTGATGCTCACTAACTAGAACCTTTCATCTCTTTTCCCGTAACGGAGAAGCAAGGGTTGATCGGCTGGAACCCTCTTTTGGTGGCTTTCCTTATTTCTGGTTTTGGGAAAAGGAGAAAGATGTTGAGGAATCCGGATGAAGGATTTTAACTACATGTGACGTAGGAAAAATCCTCTTCCGGATTGTTTGACGTAGGAAAAATCCTCTTCTAATTGATTGAAATGAAAAGAAATATGGGACATATGATTCGAATCAAAAAATGAATAATAGGAAGAGTATAGTCATTTGTTGTTGTTGTGGTTTTGGAATGAAATGATGTGAATTTAAATAGAAGGGACTTAGTGGAATGGATTTGAACAATCTACTTGGTCGATAAATTATGTGTGCATTTATTCACTGAAAAGTTAAATTTGCACGGACTATGATGTGTAAATGCAAGAATGATGTGATATGTCAATGACTTGCAAGTGAATTATTTTGATCAATTTTGGCCTAATTCCATCTCAAATTGTCGATTTCCATTCCAATTTAGTGAGTTCCATCCCAAAATGGCGAGTTCCATCCAATTGGGACAGAGTTCCATTTGTTTAATAAATAGCGACTTCCATCCGAAATTGGCGAGTTCCATATCAAATCGGCAGAGGTCCATCCCAAATTGGCGAGTTCCATCCATATTCTATTGACTTAATGAAGGCCGACAATATTCGAAGAAATTAATTACAAGCACACTCACACTTGTATTAATTTGAATTCGAATTTTATTCCACAATATGCCTAAAATATTACACATTTTGATACTAGTAGTCGGCGAGATAGTGAAGGAGACGTTGTTGCTGCTCCCCTTAATTATAGTAATTTGTGAGCAACAAAACTGCAAAACGGGTGATCACTTCCCAGTTCGAGCTCACTTATTATAAGCGCTCATCTCTTATCCCGTAAAGAGGCTAATGCCGATGTCCTGGAACATCAGGTGATTGCTTGCCCCATTTGTAGTTTCGGGAAATAAGAGACAGTGCGGAGGAATCCGGACCAAGGACACCTACTCCATGTGACGTAGGAAAAATCCTCTTCCGGCCTGTTTGACGTAGAAAAAATCCTCTTCCATTTGAGCAAGCCCTCACTAATTCTTTCATCAATATTCATAAAGGATGATGGAATAAAGAGAAAAAGAAATAAAACCGCCATTCGTAGTTGGATTATTTTAGGAATCAAGAAAAAATGAGTTGGAACTATACAACATCACCTTTATAAAGAAAGGAATAGTAAATGGCTTGGTAGACAAAAGTGTAAGAGTCACATGCATTATATGAGCAACTTTGCAGAGTTTCACTTTCACGTGAATCTGAAATATTTCAGCATTTATTTCCTGAAAAGAAAAAGAGGCACATACATTGATGTGTAAATGCAAGAGTGATGTGACATGTCAGTAACACCCATTTATGAACGAATTTGGACAAATATTGATAATTTGGCCGAGTTCCACACCAAGTTAGCAAGGTCCATCCCAATTGGGACGAGTTCTATCACAATTTACATAATTCCATCCGAATTGAGACTAATATTATTCCTTACGGCCGAGGTCCATCCCAAAATTAGCGAGATCCATCCCAATTGGGACGAAATCCATCCCAATTTAGAGAGTTCCATGCCAATTTGGACAAAATATTGCTAATTTGTTTACATTATAGTTGAAATTAAACTATAATGTACGAATTAATAACATTATTCTTAGGAATATCATGTTATGGTTACATTATAGTTGAAATTAAACTATAATGTATGAATTATTAACAATATTGTTAAGAATATCATGTTATGGTTACATTATAGTTGTAATTAAACTATAATGTACGAATTATTAACAATATTGTTAAGAATATCATGTTATGGTTACATTATAGTTGAAATTTAACTATAATGTAAGAATTAATAACAATATTGTTAAGAATATCATGCTATGGTTACATTATAGTTGAAATTTAACTATAATCTACGAATTAATAACAATATTGTTAAGAATATCATGTTATGGTTACATTATAGTTGTAATTAAACAATAATGTACGAATTAATAACAATATTGTTAAGAATATCATGTTATGGTTACATTATAGTTGAAATTATACTATAATGTACGAGTTCCACACTAATTTATCGAGTTCCATCCCAATTGGGACGAGGTCCATCCCAATTTACATAATTCCATCCGAATTGAGACTATTATTAATCCTTTCGGCCGAGTTCCATCCAAAATTGGACGAGTTCCATCCCATTTGGGACGAGGTCCATCCCAATTGGACGAGTTCCATGCCAATTTGGACAAAATATTGCTAATTTGTTTACATTAATGTTGAAATTAAACTATAATGTACGAATTAATAACAATATTCTTAAGAATATCATGTTATGGTTACATTATAGTTGTAATTAAACTATAATGTACGAATTAATAACATTATTCTTAAGAATATCATGTAATGGTTACATTAATGTTGAAATTAAACTATAATGTACGAATTAATAACAATATTCTTAAGAATATCATGTTATTGTTACATTATAGTTGTAATTAAACTATAATGTACGAATTAATAACAATATTCTTAAGAATATCATGTTATGGTTACATTATAGTTGAAATTTAACTATAATCTACGAATTAATAACAATATTGTTAAGAATATCATGTTATGGTTACAT
>JAPKLW010003604.1:0-38707 GCA_026898455.1 Plectranthus barbatus
ATTTAATATTTAACTAAACTAAAATTATTTAAAAAAATATTTAGCCTGATAAAGTTATTTAGTTAAAAATATATTAAAAAAATATTTATTCTAGATATCAATTGAGATATTAAAATTTATATTATTCCCAACATAACACGGCTACCAAAACTTTGGCCTCTCTTCTAGAATACAAATCGACTGTTGTATCTTCACTTTTCCATTGCTTAGAATACAAAGCGACTGTTGCCTCTTCACTTTTCCATTGTTTTTCTATTTTTCTTATCTCTTTTTATTTTTCAATATCATACAAATTACAAACGAATTTTAATAAATAACAACTAACAACAAGTTGATAAGATTTTTTTGTTAAAAAAATATTGTCTATGATGTGAATTATTTTTTTATCATAATATTGTACAATTCTTTTTAAATCCTATAAGTCTTTTCTTGCTGCATTTACATGATTTCCTAGGTTTTTTCTTTGAATTTTTTGTTAAGTTTTTTTAAAAAAATTCCATAGCGATTTTAGATTTTAATTTGTTTGATTTTATTTATTTTGTTAATAGTTAATCTTTATTTTTGAGTTAGTAAACATTTATTTTTTTCTTGGAAAAAAAATAAAGAAAAGAGATGATGAAATAAATCTAAAAAGTTTGCTAAAAAATGTTAGGAGAATTGTTTTTAAATACTGACTATGCATTTAGTTTATATGATACTATTTAATTTTTTATTTTGTTTCAAGATTATTTAAAAATTAAATGAAATCAATAAGATGATTGTGAATTCCTGAATGACTCAAGTTTTTTTCTTATAAGATATTTTTTGAATAAATTTTGTAATTTTAAATAGGATTGATGGTTTTAAAATGCATATTATATTATATTTTATTAATAATACTTATAATTATATAATTTAAATAAAGGACACCAAGATTTTCTTCGCACCGGTACCCAAAAGTTAAAGTGACAAGTACCCCCTTAGATGGGAGATGAGAATGAATATGGGTCATTAAAAACAAGATATGAACGGTTAAGATCATTTTGGGGTGCGTTATTAAAAACCTGCATTCGGTAGAATAAAAAACTTGCAAATTAAGGGTAATAATGGCAAAAAAAAAATCACAACTACCTTGATTAACGTTGAGCTCTTCTTCAAGCAGCAGTTTCAGGATTCTCGATAGGTGGACCGGCCGCAGCTGATGCCACCTCTCCACCATCACCACAGTCCACTTCTTCCCCCACAATCGGCAAAAATCAGAAAAATAGAATCAAGGAAATTGATACAACAAACGACAAGTAAAATCTTTTTCTCCTTCCATAAATTTCACTTCATTGAAAAGAAAAAACACAAAACGCGATTTAGAGGTGAGAGATTGAAGAAGATCGGGGCAGCAACAGCGGAAATTTGGATTGAGATGCGTCCATTTATCAGAGTATGCATATATGCAGCATCGATTAGTACAATGAAATTGGAGGATTCAAATTTCTCTCTGTGCATATATGTATGTATGTGTATAATAATGAAAAAGTTCAGAGAAACAATTTTCTTGTGATTATTATACTGCAACTATACAATGGTATATAATGCATATTTTCAGGCTTATATTGTAACGCCCCCAACTGACTCCCCTAATTTGAGGCCGCGTTACATTGATGTTCAGGTTTTCTTCAAGAGATTTTCAAGATAAACAAGCGGAAGACTTAAATATCAAAAGATAAACTTATACATTTAAAGTTGTACTTCGAGTCTGAATTTAAGAAACAGTATTGAAATCATTAACATTCACAAAAAGGGGAGATTAGTTCAGAGAGCGTTGCAGCGTGTGTGAAACGTGGAGGAGATATGCATATGGAGATGCATATCTCAGGATCTGAGAGTTCAAAAAGAAACACGACACTTTACTCGTTTACTTCCCAATGCTCCCATCCGTGCCGCTCAACCTGCGTATTTTAGAAATAATACGAGGGCTGAGTACGAAAGTACTCAATGGAAACATGCCGAAAATCTATACAATGAGTAAGAGAATGCCATGCACACACACAGATGGACATGGGGTTTTATTGAAAGAAACCATGCCATCTAAAACATTTTATTTCACCATTTTGCGTGATATTATATCTGTTATGATTTTGTAACTGGAAGTTGGCCGGCTTCCAAGTTACGATGATCAGTAAGGATGTTTTCACACTAACCTACTGTCATCTAAGTGCACTAGTCTCGGACCACAGCATCGAGACCCGATCGTATTTTAAGCATCAGCTATTTGTACTCTGGGTTACTGTCCTACCATTTTACCCGAGTTTTTATCATCTTTCTAGGATTTAAGGTCCAACCATTTCATCCTAGATTGTTATTCTCTCTGGGTTTGCGGTCCAACCATTTCACCCGAGATTATTGTTATTCCTGAGTTTAAGGTCCAACCATTTCACCCGGATCATTGTCTCATTTAACCTCTTTGTTGTTAGCAGACAACAAAGGACATATATAATAATCACAAAACACGCAAGGCATCTCATTTAAACAAAGCATTTTAACCCATTTTTGAAAAATAAAAGGCACATTTTCTTTTATAGTGAAATAAGTTCCCACCTGATGTTGGCTTGGTCTAACGATGCTTCCCGCTAGGTGAGCTTAATCCCCGAAATCCTCAATCTCCTACGATAATAGGGATTAACCGATTAAGTTAACGGTCTAGGATAACAAATGCTTATTCAAATCCAAAATCAACTCATGAATTAACTCCAATAATATAACCCTTAATCTCATCATTTAACCCCAAGTCAACATCCTTAATCAATCAACCTTCTATGGTTTACGACTCAAAACTATGCTCAACTTTAAATCCAAATCCGAAAATCCAATAATTATCACTTGAAAACTCATCTTTCTTGCTCAAAATGCATTTCAAATCAATATATATTCAAATGGGTTGAAAGGATTTGAAATTGGATGGAAAATATCTTAAAAACCATGATTTATACTTTAGGGTCGAAGTCCGTTCCGAACGGGTTGTGTTCGTCCCGAGCGGAACGAACAAAATTCATAAAATGCACAAGGCCGTGAGCCATCCCGAACGGGATGAGCTCGTCCCGATTGGGATGCAGCTCGCCCTGCACCCTGCTGATTCGCGATCAGTCCCGAACGGGACCAATCCGTTCCGAACGGGACGGGTCGTCTTCTCCGGCGATTCCGCCGTTCCCGGCCCTGAAACTCACATTTCTAACCACCCCAAACCTCCGATTACACATGAAAACATTTAGGAACATTCCCTAGACCTCCTAGATCACGAATATCACATTTAAAATACAGATTCTACCTCCAAATCGAAGGTGCAAGAAGGTCCACCGGTAAATCTTCTTCACGGCGGCGAGCTCAACTCCGGTGACCGAATTCCCACTTCTTGGTGTCCGAACACTCCTTGGAACATCAGGAATTCGATTTCATCAGTTATTGCTCGAGAAAAACTCAAATGAACAAGATCTAGATCCTTGAATAAAAACTCACCCAATTTCCGGCGACCAATCTTCTCACGGGGATAACTTCTCCGTTCCTCAACCTCCCGAAGCCCACGAGTAACCAAATCGAATGTCTTCAAACGTACTACGATATGGTGGTGGCCGCTTGCCCTGAAACGGTCAGAGTTGGCCGGAATTTGCGTCGAAGGTGGTCTGACGGGAAGGGTTTTGGGGTGGAGGTGGGTTCTCTCTATTCTCTCTCTCTAACTCAGAAAATGGTGGAGGTGAAATGAGCTTAGATTGTCACCATATATTTGTTTAGAGATCCCTTATCCACCTTATAATATAATCCACCATATTAATATATATCTCTATATATATCTAATAATTCTAATTCTCCACCTTAGGTAAATCAACATATGGTATAACACCCATATAAATTCATAAAATTTCCCATAGCTTCATGTATTTCTCCATCAACCATATGTTATACATGCTTAAATTCAAACTCACAAAATAATATCCAATTACCCCAATTGCGATAAAATAATTCCGATTGCCAACAATTTACGGAAATTCCTTTCATTAAAATCAATTGGTCAATACAAAAGCTTAATTAAGCTTGGGGTATTACATATATAACGCATATTTACAGGCTTATATAATGCATATTTGCATGTTTATATATTTTCAGATATAAGTTGCATTATTAAGCTTGTAAATATGCATTATCTACATATGCATAGTTGCAGTATCTTATTTTTACTACGATTATCTTTTTCGAAACATATGCAATAGTGATTTCGTTTGAAAGATAGTTAAATTATCTTTAATTTGATATACGGTAAGTTAAAAAATAATTCAAGTTTGATGAGGAAATTAGAGGAGAAATAATATGTTGAAGAAAAAAATATGTGAGTTAGAAATAAAAGAGAATATGAGATTTTTTTTTTGTGGTCCCCTATGTTAAACTTACCTAAATACCTCTATTACAAAAAATTAATTCATAAATTAAGTAAGAAAATAAATAGAGATATTAAATCTGGACCACTTATTTCATCAAATCAAAGGCCATGATTTATTATCTTCTCCCATTTAAGGAGGACTTGTGATATGATCACTCCTCTCTCTCTCTCTATCTCTCTCTCTCTCTCTCTATATATATATATATATATATATATATATAGGGGAGTGATCTAGGCTGAACAGGTATATGTGAATGAACAGAGAACAAAATCTAACCATCCATTTTGTAAATCAACGTTCCAGATTAAATCTTTCCGTCTATCATTAAATAGGCTAGTTTTTGTCATTTAAAGGGCATAAACGGAAAAAAAAACCCACAATTAAAAACTGAAAGTCGAAATTTATGGGGACAGTTACCAATTAGGATCAACCCACGATCTAGACAAATTTAATCGAATATTTAGCATGTTTGTTGGTTGTCATTAATGATTTTTTCCATTATTATCAAATAAATTGGAAAGAGAAAATGCACCACGATTTATTCCATAATCTTTAGTTAATTGTTATCATTGTTTATTGTTTTGTGTGTCATTGTTTATGACTTTGTGTGTCATTATAAGGTTATTCTCTCAACTTCCAGTAATATATTATCATTAAATGTATAAACAATTTTAATTATTCGTTAAACAGGGATTCGAAGAATGATACATTTATTCATAAATAATGACACTCACATAAAATAAAAATGACAATCGCATATGACACAAAAATAATAAAATCTAGACGTGAAGACGATCCACCAAGTGTCAGCCGGATTCGAAGAATGATACATTTATTCATAAATAATGACACTCACATAAAATAAAAATGACAATCGCATATGACAGAAAATAAAATAAAATCTAGACGTGAAGGCGATCCACCAAGTGTCAGCCGGATTCGAAGAATGATACATTTATTCATAAATAATGACACTCACATAAAATAAAAATGATAATCGCATATGACAGAAAAAAAAATAAAATCTAGACGTGAAGGCGATCCACCAAGTGTCAGCCGGATTCGAAGAATGACGTCGACATCGCCAGATGAGACAAGGCAGCAAAGTGTAAGTGTCAGTGCCATTATTCCTCATGAATTGGTAGTTAGTTAGGTAGTTGATGAGATGGTGTCTGCTAGCAGAGTCATCTTTTACCTTCGCTCTGGATCTGCCAACATAAGAAAACCTTGTATGAAATGAAATGACAGATACACGATGCAAGCAGAGGCGTACACATCAGGAAGCCATGGTGAAGGAGAGGGCAGTAAAGAGAAGGAGAAGGTGAATGCGGTGTCGTTTCACAAGCTGTTTGCGTTTGCAGATTCCTTGGACAAACTACTCATGATTATTGGCTCCATTGGGGCTGTTGGGCATGGTGCCTGCCTACCTCTCATAATTGAGATGACGAGCAGCGACGGGCTGCGATTGTGGCGGCGAGAAGGGGATAGACAAGAGAACTTGATGCTGGGATTGATTGGCACGAGATGACGAGCAGCGACGGGCTGCGACTGTGGCGGCGAGAAGGGGATAGACGAGAGGGGAGAGCCATGGCTGGTGGCCGGATGATGGTGAGGGAGATGGTGGACGATCATGAGGGAGAGGGTGGACGATCGTGAAGGAGAGGGTGAATTAACAAATTAATTGAACCCTAAAAGAAGCTAAATAAATTAAATCCCAAAAAATTAGGTAACTACCATAATTATCAAATCTACTATAAAATATAATAATATTTACTACCTAAAATGCCCTTTCAAATAAATAAATAAATTTAATGACTGCCACGTGTCATTATTATAACCATCAGATTCAAAAAATTAATGGTTAGATTATAGGTCATTGTTCATTCACAAACACTTAGTTCAGAAATGAACACTACTCTATATATATCATGTGGAGATGGGTTAGTATATGATCACATTTCTATATATATATATATATATATATATATATAGTAGACTAGTGATCATATGAGAATAGTTTTTAGTATGAGAAATAAGAATAAATCTTAGCCTTTGATTTTGTGATTTCAACGCTCATGATCTATTTTACTCCGTGTGGAGTTTTCCTCGATTATCCTGCAATTTTGCAAAATTAATGTTATTTTTGTAATTTTAGCTTTTTTTTTTAAATCTGAAATAGTATCTCATTAGATTTTGTATTCATTTCTTCGCGCGATTTGATTTCTTCTTCCTTCTTTGTTCGAATTGATTTATATTTCATTTGTCGATCATATTTATTTTCTTTGTTTCTAGATTTCGCATTCGTGTTCGGTCTCGACGTTGTTAATTATGCATGAATATAGTTTTTAAAAATTTATTTTACTCAGATCGACGTTCATTTTTTCTATTATATTGTGCATCTTTAGTGTTAACTTTGTGCATTTTTGTATCTTACATGTTCATTTATTCCTTCTTTGTTCGAATTGATTTATATTTCTTTTGTCGATCAAATTTTTTTTCTTTGTTTCTGAATTTCGCATTCGTGTTCGGTCTCGACGTTGTTAATTATGCATGAATATAGTTTAAAAAATTTTATTTTATTCAGATCGACGTTCATTTTTTCTATTATATTGTGCATCTTTAGTGTTAACTTTGTGCATTTTTGTATCTTACATGTCCATTTATTCCAAAGTGTGTTGATAAGATGAAGTATTTTAAGGGCATAGTTTTAAGAACTGTTGATGTTGGTATTGAGTTTTATAGAGACTACGCTCGTGTTGTTGCTTTGAAGAAGAAGATGTTTAATTTTTTTTAATTCGTATTTACGTAAAAATGAAGTAAATCGGGCTAAAAATGAAGTAAATCGGGCTTAAAATGCAGGTTGCTGTTTGTGTTTGAGTATTTTTACAGTTTTAGCCTTTAAAGACTAAAACTGCACGATATTGGGGCAAAAATACCGCATTTTTCAATATGCTGAGAATGAATCATGTTAGTCAATTTGATGAGATGGACGCGCGAGATTTATTCTTATTTCTCATAGTAACTCCTATTCTCACCTGATCACTATCCTCTATATATATATATATATATATATATATATATATATATATATATTAGACACCAAACATCTCATCATAGTTTGTCCTAATAATTTTTTATGAACATGGAGAGGAGCAGGAGCAGAGCATGGCGATGATTGGTGTGATCGCAGTCGTCATGATTAGGGCCGGTCCTGAGACCGTGCAAGAGGTGCGTCGTACCGGGGTCCTAAAAATATTGGGGCACCGTTTTTTAGAATTTTTACTATTAAAATATTATTTATTTATTTTACTATTGAATTTACAAAAGTATATTAATCCCAAAATCTAAAATTCCATCTTTAACTTAATTAGAATAAAATAATAAATGACTTAAATTTATATTTTGCCTTATAAGTTTAAAAATTTAAATAAAATAAATGATCAAAATACTATTCTTCACACTATTATATTAGTTATTTTATGATTTAAAAATATGATTAGTCTATTTAAAAAAATTTGAAAAAAAATGTTCTTGAATTGAAAAAATGATCTAATAGATTGTTAGTTATTTTACAACAAATAGATTGTGAAATTCTAGTAACGAGTCTGGTTAAAAAATAAAAGAGAATTATGACATTATTGTAAATTATAGGTATGCATTTTGCTTGTTTAATTTTTTAAGATTTGTTTATTGATGAATATAATCAAAACTTGCAAGATTTGAAAGTAAAAGAACATGAGTGTTTTGTAATTTATAGTTTTTGAACAACTTGTAATTAAAAATTATATGAGCTATATTTTATACTTATATTATATTTTATTATTTTTTTTTATTTATAATTATAATAATAAAATAGGGGCATCATCTAACTTATCGCACAGCTCCAAATACTTGATGTTGTGCTTGTAAATTAATGCTGACACTGTGGGACCAATATTGAACTAAGTTTCATCCATCCCCCTCTAATCCAAATTGTTTCATTTTCCTTCTATATTTATCCTACTTTAATAGTGTTATTTTTTAAAATAATAATTTTTTTCACACTCAAAAATAAAATATTAATTTTATATAACTCATTCGACACTCACTGAATCCTTATTTCCTGAGCCCAAAAAAAAAGTAGGACATTTCGAGCGGAACGGTGTTAAATGTCTATTCAAATAATATAAATATTGAGTATATATATCAATATAATTAATATTTTAGCTTTATAATATTTAATTATCATCATCATCAATATTATTATTATTATTATTATTATTACATTTAAAATAATTTTATATATACGGTCGGTCCGACCGAACTGGTCGGTTTCACCTTTAAAACCTTCGGCCAAACCAAATAATTTGGTTTGAGATTTCTCAAACCAACCCGGCCAATCCACTTCTCTTAAACCAACCAAACCGTTTAAATTAATTTGGTTTGACTGGTTCGATCGGTTTTTTACTAAACCATGTACACCCTTAGTGTAATAGAGGATCCAAATCTTAAAAATATAGTATCTGATAATAAAATTATAGTATGGATCTAATAAAATTAAGGTGGGGGTACAATGTTGGAATTCTGCATCGGCTTTCTGAATATGCCGAACAATTTCTTTTGATTATTCACAGACCAAAAAAAGAAATAAGCAGTACGTGCGGTTTACTTTATTAATTAATGCCGGCGACGACCACTTATTTTTGGATTATTGCAAACATGATTCTTACCATAACAGTGTTCTGATTTTGTGAAGAAACTCTAGGCTTAGTTAGTAAGAAAGTAGAAACGAAAAACCCTTTGACATCTTCAGCTGAATGATTGCCTTCTCGCGCTCTATATACACATCTTCTTCTTTCTAATTTTCAATCCAAATTTTCATTCTTTCTAACCAAACATCACGTGTAACCACTACTTTTGAGGGAGGGAGAAGAATTGTTTGTTGAAGTTGAAAATTGAAATGGGAAACTGCCTCTGGTCTCGGCTGGCTGTGGATTCCGCGGGAGAATCTACTCAAGGTTTAATGCCTGACACTTTTTTTCTGGGCAATTGGGATTCTCGAATTCTTGCTCCAAACTTGATTACTTTTCTTGATTCTTTCATTTGTGATTCAAGTTCTTGTTTCATTTGTGCGTTTCTTGATTCACAAGAGTGGGAGACTTTTAGTTGACTTTGGTTTTTTTCCTTTTTCTTGCGTGTGATTCAGCTGCATCGCTTAATAATAATATCAATGCCACTAGTGTCACTTCGACTGCATTGAGTGACGGAGAGATATTGGCGACGCCTAATGCTAAAGTGTGTAGCTATGCTGATTTGAAGACAGCCACCAAGAATTTCAAGAGTGATATGGTTTTGGGAGAGGGAGGTTTTGGGACAGTGTACAAGGGATGGGTGGATGAGAACACTCTCCTCCCATCCAAACCAGGTACAGGGATGCTGGTTGCCATCAAGAAACTGAACCAGGAGAGCACCCAAGGTTTTGATGAATGGCAGGTGTTATGCAGTTACTAGGTTGCAATGGTTATGCTAATGATCACATTTCTATGATATCTATCTGACACTATTTCTTGATGTGGAAATGCAGGCAGAAGTGGATTTTTTAGGAAAGTTTTCACATCCAAATTTGGTGAAGCTGTTGGGATATTGTCTAGAGGATAGAGAGCTGTTGCTGGTGTATGAGTTTATGCCCAGGGGGAGTCTGGAAAATCATCTCTTCACAAGTAAGAAGGTACATCAATCTAAGGAAGTATGAGACACACATTCTCAGCTTTTTTGTGCAGGAAATGCTGCTGCCAGTGAACCTTTAACCTGGGACATGAGACTCAAAATAGCCATTGGAGCAGCAAAAGGACTGGCCTTCTTGCACACTGCTGAGAAGAAAGTGATTTACAGAGATTTCAAGGCATCCAATATCCTCCTTGATGAGGTAAGATTCTTGTTTTGCAAGGATCATATCATAGTGAGAGTGTGACAGTGTGTGTGTTGATGTTGTAGAGCTACAATGCCAAGATATCTGATTTTGGGTTGGCTAAACTGGGGCCTGCTGGGGGGAACTCTCACGTCACAACTCGAATCATCGGGACGCATGGCTACGCTGCACCCGAGTACATTGCAACAGGTGAGTTTCCTTAAATCAAGCCACTCTTGCTGGGCACATCATTTGGTTAAATCTTAATCATTTGGTGGAACAGGGCATCTGTATGTGAAGAGTGATGTCTATGGTTTCGGTGTTGTGCTGCTGGAAATGATGACCGGGTTGAGAGCACTCGACATCGATCGGCCCAGTGGGCAGCACAACTTGGTTGAGTGGATGAAACCCATTCTTTCTCAACGCCGGAGGCTCAAAACAATCATGGACGAGCGAATGGAAGGGCAGTACTCTTCCAAGGCCGCGGCGGAGGCTGCAAAGCTTACGCTTAGATGCCTGCAACCTGAACCCAGAAAACGGCCTTCAATGATAGAGGTCGTGGAGGCATTGAACCAGATTGCAGCTCTCAGCAGACCATAAGAACCCTAGACATTCATCTCATCAGCAGGAGGAGGCGTTCACCCGGTCGCCTCGGCGAAATCTGCATGTTTTGAAGTCAATGTGTGTACCCTTTTCATTGTATCATAGTTTTTTGGATGTGAATGTCAGATTGAATCAGTATCATATTGCCAAATGTTCAGATTTGGATGCTTATATTATTAACTTATTGATGGATTGATTCATCTATGCAAAACCTCCACAGAGAAAAACTGTCGAAAGTAATGAATAGTTGCACAAGGATTATTGAGGCTGGCAGTTTTACCTAAGGTAAGACTATTGGACTTGCTGAATGCTTCTACAACAGCAAAAGATCAGAGCCTAGGTTGGTTTAGACGAGGCCTGTCGCAGAAAATCCGACCATTGGCCTTCACAAACATGGCCACGACGTAACTCATGGTCCCCCACATAATTGAAGAACATATGATCCAGGGATCGTGCAGGACTGCAAATGAGTCGGAGCAGTTCAGAATAGCTCAAAAATGGTTTATCAGTAAATAAGTAGCTGTTAGCATAAGTGGATTCTGACCTCGTCTAAGTGGAACTATTGCATAGAAGATCCCACTCATAATCACAACAAAAGCCAGTGGAAAAGACTGCAGAAATCGAAGAAAAACAGCATAAGTGTAGCACA
This sequence comes from Plectranthus barbatus, assembly GCA_026898455.1. Taxonomy (NCBI): domain Eukaryota; kingdom Viridiplantae; phylum Streptophyta; class Magnoliopsida; order Lamiales; family Lamiaceae; genus Plectranthus; species Plectranthus barbatus. The sequence continues at coordinate 11,543 of JAPKLW010003604.1, forward strand.
AGTACTATATAACAGCAGCAGAAAAAATATGGATTATTCATTCAAGTGGTGGAGTTGGAAGACATAGTAGAGTTCAATAGGTGAAGTGCACATCATAATGCAGATAGTTTACGTGAGTAGCGAAGATAAGACGAAAAGGGCATTGCTGATGCATAGTTAAGAATGAATGGAATGGATTACTCACAGCTATGCCCTCAACACTGTCATTTCTGGTGGCTGGAGACACACCCAGGCAAGCAGATGAAATAAAATGCCCTTGTAATAGATCAATTGCATCCTTGAGGGAAGGCAGTAAATATAAATTTATCAGCTCATGTTTTATTTCAGAGTTCAGAAATCATCTGTCATAATAATATGATTAAGAAATGAGATTGAACCAGATAAACTTTATGCAGCAAACCTGCTTTGTACCGTCACGAAAGTTGTTCAAGTAGTATCGCATAAGTGAACTCCAGCTATCTTTCAGAATCCCTTTAACTGTCCTAGTGCCAAATCTGATGTTGATTCAATCAATAATTAGAGAATGAGTTTTTTCGTTTTAAGATCAAGAACTACAAGAGATGTCAGAGGCAAGTAACATAAGACCTCAATGTACAAGAGAGGAAATATAATTTAACCAGTTGAAAGAATGATAGCAAAGGATTCCGCCTTTTACTTATACTAGTTTAAAAGTATGCATTGCACACAGTAAACAAGTTTGCAAATTCACCTGACAAAATCTCCTTTTAAAGCAGGAGTGCCAGTATACTGGATGCTAATGTCATCCCCATGGTTAGCCCACACTACATTGTTAAATAAAAGCAACATCAAGAACATTCTTCTTCTTTGTTAAAAAAGAAAAAAGAAAAAGGAAAGAGCATACTGACAGCTTTTAAAGCATTTATCCAACTTTGGATGTCTGATTATAGTCTCATCAACATCAAAAAAGCCAAGCCTTCGAAGTTGAGATTCCAACGTTTTACGAGCAATCATGCTCTGCAAAAAGAATGTAGTAAAGAAGAAGGTAATAAGGTATTCTGACTTTTCAATAATAATAGTCTAATATACATTTTATATCATACAACAGAATCACTGTGCATTTCCTCTAGATCATATCCCACAAAACATTTAACAAGGAATTCTGTTATAAAATGGTGCCCCTATCTTACTCAAAATTTAATTAGGAAAAATCAAATATAAACTTTAAAAAAAAAAACCTGGGTGACATTAGTACGGTCCAAGCAGTCGATGCAATTGGTCCTCACAACTCCAACTTGCCTCTCAACTTTCTTCTCCTTTTCATTTAATAAAAAGTACCTACAGATTCGAACACGGCCGAGAAACATCAGATAGTTGCAACGCAAAGCATTCAAGTAATATTATTAGTAATCCTGTTCTGTTTTTCCAGTCCATATTATATCCATTGTTATCTTATCATTAAACAATGCAGTTGCTTTGAAGAGGATGCCATCTTTTTTCATGTTAATAATAAGCTTACTTGGTCAAGGGTAACATTCACATCAATAATCTAGTAGTAAAATTAAGAAAAATATATTTCATGACGAAGAAAAAACTACTGATCAGGTGGCAAGCAAGAAGTGATACCTGTTTTTGTAGAGAAATGTCTCGATTTGATAGTACAGAACAGAAAGCCACTCAATATGTAGTTCTCCACATAATTTATGAAAATCAAAGTGCTTGTATCTGAGCAATATTGTACAAGGAAAATTGAGTCCGACTGCATTTACAGCAAATTGAATGTAAACTTTTTAACTGTATATGATTCATAGTAAAGCAAGAGTAAAGAACCCAAATATGTAGCATAATTCAGACTATGTTCCTCCCAGTAACTTTACAAGAGGTCTAAGCAAATCAAATAAATAAAGAAGGAAACTCTTAAAATATCTAAACTACTGTCAACACATTCAGAACTTAAAAAAGAAGACACTCCCCAAAAAGTACTAAGAAACTAGATAGCTAATGGTGGGTATCGTACCATTCAACTTGGGGGAAAAATGATGTAACCGAAGAACATACCTCACATTGTCATTAGCAAAATGTTGCATTGCAATGTCAAACTCTTCACACAGGCGTCCCTCGTCTCCATGCTATCAAATTTTTGCAGAAACAGCATAAAGATTTGAAAGAAGAAGTGATTGCAGTACAAGCATGAAAGATCTTGGCAATCAAAGAAAAAGACAAAAACAAATACTAACAACGACAAAACTGCTGTTTAATCCGCTAGCTGACTCTTAACTGGGATTTTGATTATGCAAGATTGAACTTACTCCAACATGATTTCCAACAAGATGACTAAAAGAAAATGGGTATTATTTTATGGACAGAAAGAATACATATATAATTAGGTGAAAATAAGACTATTGCTAAGTTGCAAGTCCCTAAGCGATTAAGTTGTATGATATGGAAGTGTACCTTGTTGATAAGATTAACGGCCAAAACATTTCCATATTTCTTTTTTAGATCCAGGAAGTGTTTTTCTACCACTTGAGGCTGCAGAGATCAGGCAAGAATTAAGAGTCAGCCGAAAAAACTAATAGCTTCTTGAAACTCGGGTCCTCATTTTAGAAGATAAAATAAGAACTCACCATTTCATCAAACATCATGATGCCAAACTTTGGCTTATACGTCAAATCAACAATCTGATCCCAAAGTAATGGAATTGACCCTCGAACCTATACGAGGAAATTGTGAAGTTAAAAAACTACTGTTTCCTTTTTTCTCAAATGGATGTACTAAAACAATCTAAACCTTTTCAAACACGTGATTATTCTGGTAACATGATTCATATGATTATCATGCTGCTGCTAGATGCATAAGATGGGAATTGATTATGCAGATTCGATGCAATATCTAAATAATCATGCTTTTAAGGAGAGTGAAACACTCCTGAATTCGTCAGGTCCAGAATACTAAAGTTGAATAATTAAATATCAATACCTTACCTGGACAAATGATGCAAAGTTCCCATTACACTGCATGATCTGTTCAGTTTCTACGAAGTTTGCAACAAAGCCTTCAAAATCAGCTCCTCTAGTCCACATCCTAGTGCCTTCAGGAATATTTAAAACGCGAACCCACGGGAATAACAAGATAGACGAAGTTATTCATTGAATTCTCTGTATAATTTTAGCTCAATCCATTTGCATATTCTCGCCAAACAGTAGGCAAAAGAAACTATGGAGGTGTATGCTCTATAACATATAGTAGAACCTACAAGCACTTAATGAACTCAAAACACTGAAAAATCATTTCCAGCTACAGATAATCAAATAAGATTTTCAAATAATTCAGTTCAATATATTTTGTGTAAATACTCAATAGTTTAACCATAAGCTGTGTAGAAAGATACAAATATAAGCACCATTATCAAAACAAGAGCATGAATCTGTATTTCTTTATCAACCAGGGAAGATAGTAGCTTCTGCTCACATGTATGTCATACCCTTCCAAACCAAGTAATCAAAAGCAAAATTGTGTAATCATCATCTGTCATATATCAGCAGAGAATCTGGGATTTAAGGGGAGGTAAGATGTACCAGTTCTTTTGTTGCATCTTCGTGCAATCAATGTGACATGAAGAATGTTTTCTCCAAGGGCATATTGAAAGCTCTGGAAACCTGATAACTAGTTAAGGCTTAACTTCATATGGTGAAAGTTTAGGACAATCATTTCATGTTTCAACATTGCAGAAGTACATGAGGAACGTTAAAAGGATATTCCCTTGCATAATAGGGAGTAAGAATGGATCAAGCTGCACAACTATGACAGCATATCAGGCATTACAAATTCTCATGGGGACTTTTTGAGGAAAGACTGGTTCAGCTCCATTACTGACCTTGTTATCGATTAGCATTTCCGAAATATGGCTGTTCCAGAGAAATCGAGGATCAGCCTGTGGAACAAATTATGAACTGTGACAAAGCTCTGGGATCCAATAGAAGAATACTAATGATAATGAAACGACACGTTCTTCGGCAGCCTACAAGAATAAGGCTACAGCCACCGAACAAGAGAGAGAAAGCCCAACCCGTACAAATTTAGGATCAACCTAGAGTGTGAAGAAAACTCACTCGTCTCCATAAAGGAAGCTGTTTTGATTCCTCATCCATATCATGCTGTCTCTGAGCGCTGAAATAGACAAGGGGATATGTTTTCAATATATGCGAGTGGCCATATGGCAAACATATGACAAGCAGCCAAAAATTGTTAGTTTTTAGTTGTTGAGAATGGAAAAGAAATTTTATTACCTCAATGTTATATTCAAGTCGTATGAGAAGTAAAGACCAGGAGTCGTCTTTACGATGTTTAGCAAGTGAGAGAATTCCTTCTCCATTTTCCTCTGCCCAAATAAAACCCTAGGTTATATTGAGCCGCGGAACAAATACGAATAATTAGCATGTTGTGATGAAAAACAAAATTATGTACTTGATCTTCTGGAGCATTTCTGAGAGAGAGATTACAGGGAAAAATCTTCATAGACCTGATTCTGAAGATGGGGCAACCCAAATGATATCCAGCGCATTCACGTTCATTTATCACCAGCAAATAACAACCTGAAACCAATATTAATACTAGAACTCATCAATTTTGACATAGGGATGAAGGATTTAAAGCATGCCTGTCAACAGCTTCAGAATCCCGACCACACCGAAGATGGCCCAGATTCTAGGTGCACGAACAGAACTGAACTGAGGTACGTCATCTGCACAACAATAAGCAAAGTAAGAGAGGGGGAGAGAAGAGATGCATTTAGAAAATAATTGGATTAATTACCAAAGAGGGAGATTGATCCAGTGTAGCGGCTGATGGCCAAAAAGGAGGCGGAGGAGCCATCGCTAGGCTCCACCAGATATTGATCCGGGAATTCCCACAGCCGCATTCTGTTGTACACCTTCTCGCCCTTCTCCATCGCTATTACTTTCAAAAAAAAATTTATAAAAAAAAAGAAGAAAAAATCAAAATCAACTTTTCTGAGTTTCTCTCCTCTCTATTAACAGAAATAACAGAAAACTGATGCAGTTTTGGGAGATGACCTGGCAGCCCGCCACGTGTCTTGCTGATATAGCAGGATCGTAATAATATTACGTCTCAAGTTGATCTTATCAAAGTTATTCCAAATGATTAAAATGTCTCAACAAGTAATTTAAATTATACAAATATATCTCAAATTTGGGTAATATTTACATAATTTTAAAGATTGGGTATTTAATGAAAATTTAATAATTTAGAATACATTTTAAAAAAATATACATAATTTAGAATATATTTAAAATTTTTGCATTATTATTATTTTTCAAATTTCAATTTCATATTGGCAAGTAAAAATTTAGTTGTAATAAGAAGTTTCATAGGCAAAGAAAAAAACACAATTTTTAAAAATGTAGAAAAAAGTATGATTTATATTCATCAATACCATTCCATTCTAGGGTATTCTTATTAGTATGATGATAATCTTTCATGCAAGATTACATCACATCTTGATCGATTAACAATCCAAAACCAATCAAAATAATGAAACATCGAAAAAACAAAAAACAGAAAATCATCTTTAGTTTTAGGTCTCGGGCGGCGGCGGATTGTTCAAGTCCGGCACCCGATAAATCTTCCCCGCTCCTTCCTCTGCCGCGTGATTCAAGTCCGGCATCCGATCAATCTCCACCGCTCCTTCCTCTGCCGCGTGATTCAAGTCCAGCATCCGATCAATCTCCGTCGCTCCTCCCTCGCCCAAGAACGCTCCTTCCTCTGCCGCGTGGTTCAAGCCCGGCATCCGATCAATCTCCGCCGCTCCTCCCTCTTCCGCAACGTCCAAGAACGGCACCTGATGAATCTTCACCTCTCCTTCCTCCTCCGACTCGGCTACTTCTTCTACTATTACTTCAACCGCCACCCCGACGTGGTGGTTCGCAAACTTTACCGCCCCCCTGAAAGTCGACGGAGGATGCGCACCTGCCGACCCACTTTCTTGATGCCCAACACCACTGTTACTGGGGGCGCCGGCGTCCTCATGCTTTCTCTTTCTATCGGGTGGCCTATCAGCACCGGCGATTTCAGTTGTGCGGAGGCCCCACCCCCAATTTAGTGCTAGAGAGTCGCCGCCGCCGCCGCGGGGGATTGCAGGAGGAAAAGCTCGACCTCGGCCGCGTCGGCGGCGGGGGATCACATTGGAGTGTGGCGGATTGGAGGGATTGCCGTCGTTGCCTCCGGCGCCATTGTTGCTCATGCTCGGTTGTCTGGTTGATGAATTCTACGGTTGAGTAATGCGCAGAGAAATAATCGGCGGCGGAAATCAGCCAACAATGGTGTTTCGAAGAGGCACCGGAAATATTTTTTCAGAGTCTCGCATTGCATGATTAATGCGTTTATTTATTTTTTTTTTCCCCCTATGGCAGAAGAAATCAGTTAGAAAAGAGTAAGTTGTTGGTTAACAAACTCAAAGTTACCGTTGACGCATGCAGTCAGTTTAAGTGAGTTGCTATAGTTTCCACCATAATTAACAATTTCGAGAGCATTTTTCGTTTATGAAAGAATTACTATAAAATATTACAACAAAGTAAGTAACATTCATGGTAATAAATTATCATTATTATTTAAAAAATAATAAAATATTAAACTGGCGCCAAAATCTGAATGACGTAGATCGGAACTATCAGTTAGCGTCGGGCGGCGGCGGATGATTCAAGTCCGGCACCCGAAAACTCGTCCCCTCTCCACCCTCCGTTTCTGCATTCTCCGAGGCTGTTCCAGCGTCGGTGGGGCGGAGGTCCGCGAACTCCTCCTCCGCTCTAAACGCCGGCGGAGGATGCACACCCTTCCACCCTCTGTCGGGGTGCGATCGCATGTGTCCAAACAAAGCTTTAGACGAACCGAACTCCTTGTTGCACACGCTACAGCGCTGGGGAACATTCCCACCACCGCCGGCGCCGGAAGGGCCGTCTTCGCGCCCTCTCTTTCTTCCCGACGGGTTCCCGCCAATTCTGACCGCCCCGGCGGCTAGCACGACGCCGACACCGCGACTTCCACCGGGTCCACGGCTGGAGCTTTGTGGGGCGGCCGGGGGCTTGTAGGGTCCGAAGGCGGAACCGCCCGGAGCCCCCATGACCGGGCAAGCTGACGCCGGCGGAGGAGTGAAAAGGGCCTGCTCCCAGGAATGGCGGACGCGGCGAACAATTAGTCCGCCGCGATGGCGGACGTTCTCTTCGGTGGGTGGAGGGTTGGGGGTGGAGGAAGAACTTTCATCGCCGCAGTTGCTCATGATTGGAGGGAGTTGATGGTGGAGGCATCGGGAAAAATGGTGGAGAAATATATGCGACGGAAAACGGCGAAAGGTGGCGTTGGTTCATTTTGGGTATGGTTTTTTTGGGAGCGGCACGTCTTTTGTTTTAGCAGCAAGCAATTCATAAGGCTTTTAAGAAATTATGCTTTTCTAAATTAATTGTTTTTTATATTTAAATAATTGAGATAATCAATTTAATGATTTAAAATCATTTTTTTTAGTCATAGTTACTCAAAAATAATATATATGCATAGTATAATCAAGGGGTGCGTTATAGTGGCAACCACCTCTTAGATAAGATATAAGACCTAATCTGATTATAGAATTTTAGAATCAACGGATGGGATGAGATAAAGGTTTTTTTAAAACAAATTCGATGCTTTATTTTGACTAAAAACTTGCATTAATGGGTATAATTGTCTTTTGAACACAATTAAATCTTCCCACAAATATTACGGAACAGTTTTTGCAAATTTTATAATTTATTAATTTTAACCTATCTACCATCATTAATTTTACCAGCCACAATCAATTCCCTCCACTTCCACTGTCGATCGTGGTGAAAAAGCAAGATACTGGTTGAAAGAAAACTCTGGGGAAGAAGATGAAAAGCAGGTGATATGAACTCATAAAACTTGCATATATTCATAGATTATTCCAACCAATTCCATCGTTTTTTTCCTTAAATTTTTGGTTACATATTTTAAATTAAAAGTGAATAAAGGTGGAAAATCTGGAAGAAAACAGACGAACACAGAAAGATTCTTAACTTTACTAAAATTTCAAACTTTTGTTTCCATTTTTTTTCGATTAAGAAATATCCATTATTTTTTTGTTGCAGTTTCTTTTATTGGAGTAGTAGGATAGGATTTCTCAAACAGTGAGCCGGAATACTGCAAACTGAAGACGGTAAAGGTACGTATCACATTTTTTGGGAATTTGAATTTCAAATTTCTCGGTCGTTTTTATTGACCGAATTTGGTTAATATTAGTTATATGACTTTTAATTCCTGTAATGCAAGTTTTATTCATAAATAATGCAAATTTATTATTTAAATTGTGCATTATTTTTTATGCAATACTGCATATTGCTGTGAAGTATTATGGCAATGTTTCAAACTAATAGTGATAGCAATTTAATTTAAAGCAACTTTTGGTTCTCAATAATGATACTATTTTTTCTGTTTAATGCCCTGTTTTGGTTGAAAGTTAAATAACGTTTTACCTCCATATCTTTTGCTCATTTGTTGAATACCTGCAGCTTGTCAATGAAAATTAAATATGTTGTTTCAATTACAAATTTTAATTATTTGCGTTAATGCAAGTTCGTGTGCATTATTAAATCAATATTTTAGACTATTAATCCTACTATATATTGTTTATGTAAAAAAATGCATATTTGTTGACATAACAGTTGAAATAATTTGATTTATGCAAATTTAAAGGCTAAATATATGTAACTTCAATTGTTATATAACTGTTACTATATACTTAATATAATTATATACTAACAATTTTTATTGATGCAAATTTACTGGCTAAATATATGTAACTTCAATTGTTATATTAATGCAACTATATACTTAATATAAAAATATACTAACAATTTGACTGATGCAAATTTACAAGCTTAGTAAATGTAACTTTAATTGTTATATTACTGCAGCTATTTAATCCATTTGTATGTGCTAAATCTATTGCTGACTTTCTATTTATTTAAATTAATTTTTTACAGATGATGTATGTGGACCGTGTAGAACATTTTACGAGAGATGTCGTACAAGTATTTCCCACTGTTCATGATTGGAGTGCAACAATCTTAAGAGCACGACAAAAAGATGAGATGAGAAATGGTGGTTTTGGATAGGGATTTGTACAACAGAAATTGGTAGTAGAAGAAAAGATGCTTGAGAAATATGCTGCATGGGAACAAAGACTACAGCAAGACGGGTTCGTTGAGGACACAAATGAACAAATTGACGACGATGAGGATTACACAAATGACGTTATCAATAGTCTCAAAATAGCTGCATCTGCTTTGACCACTTTTCTTGATAAGCTGAAAAATGCATCAAACAAGGTGTTGTTGAATCCACGTTTCAGAATTGCATTTGAGGCCTCAAAGTTCTTGATTCCTGCAGCAACAGAATCAAAACCACGGGAAGATCCCTAAGTGGTTGCAGACAACATATATCCATATTAAAATATCATCCTTCTTCTTTAAACTCGATAACGAATATCGAATCCAATAAATTTAGCGTATTCTTTGTAGAATTGAAGCCATCATCTAAAGTGTGAAATGCTTGGCCCTTAAATGGTTTAAACGATCCCAGAACGACCCCTAACAACTGGCAAAGAAATACCTACAAAAATTATAAAAAAATGTAATGTACATGAAATTGTACATATTATGTGATGCAAATTTATAGGGAAAAAATGACAAAATATGTTCATATAAGCGACAAATTCACAAGACAAAAATTGTACATAAAGCGTAAACGAAAGTAAATAATACATGTACTAACAATTTGATTGATGCAAATTTACAGGCTTAATAAATGTAACTTTAATTGTTATATTACTTGTTGAGGTTCGATTTATCGGAATAAATAGAGCCCTCGGAATTATCATGGAACAACAGATAAAAAGCAAGAGAAGTAAATGATAAACTTTGAAACAAGAGATTAGAGCTTGCAACGAAATAGAAATAAATGCAAATAAATAACAAGACAGACTGGATTCGTATAATAATGGAGAAATCTTGTAAAAATTCGGTAGCATTATAACGTTTTTTACTGTAGGAAAAAGATACTGAAAAATGAACTCCTTTATAGACAGGATAGGGGGGAGAATGCTAATGAAACCCTAGTTATCGGTGAGCTCGTGCTCGCCGCACTTTTCAAAACGACTCCGAGTTTCTCGGGGTCAATTAGGGCTCCCAACATTCGTGTTCCGCCAGGCTTCCTTGGGGTATCCTGTCATCCTCACCACCGACCACATTTGGTACCGTGTCATCCTCACCACCGACCCCTAAACGTGGTCTGTGTCGAGGAGAGCTCGGGGTCGACGTCGATCTTCTACCTTAAGCGATTCCGAGTCTTCCCTACTCCGAGTGGGCTTGCGACTTTCGGGCGAGCGGTTGATCTTAATGGGCCTGGCCCCAACATTACTGCAACTATATACTTAATATAAGTATATACTAATAATTTGATTTATGCAAATTTACAAGCTAAATATATGTAACTTAAATTGTTACATTACTGCAACTATATACTTAATATAATTATATACTAATTATTTTTTATTGATGCAAATTTACAGGCTAAATATATGTAATTTCAATTGTTATATTACTGCTACTATATACTTAATATAACTAAATACTAACAATTTTTTATTGATGCAAATTTACGGGCTAAATATATGTAACTTCAAATGTTATATTACTGCAACTAATACTTAATATAAAAATATACTAGCAATTTAATTGATGCAAATTTGCAGGCTTAATAAATGTAACTTTAATTGTTATATTACTGCAACTATTTACGTTAACAATTTCATTAATGTAAATTTATACGCTTAATATATGTAACTTAAACTATTATATTACTACAACTAAAAATGATATTTCACACATATACACCTAACGTGAAAACAAATAGTGAAAAAAAAAAACAAGTATTAAATAAAAATCATACCTTCCATTGTGTTCATGATTAAAAGGAAGATGGCTTCACGAAATGATGTCTAAAATCAATTCCACAGCAACAAGAAGAAATCCTAAAGAACTATATCATAAAAAATGTCTAAAACTATAAACAAAACTGTCGATGACGGCATCATGCTGAAAACAAGTTATAATACTAACCGTGATATCATCGATATTGATAGAACGTCATATATGGAATGTAGCAGCGGCAAAGGAAAGGCTATAGCAATATATGGAATGCAGCAGCGGTAGAAGACATGCGCTGTCCAATGAAAGACAATAGTTGAGCAGCGGTAGAAGTCATTGCTGTCCGACAAAAGAAAGTAATTCTAAAGAAAAAAGAAATCAGCGGTAGAAGATATTTGCCGTAGAAAGAGAGTAATCTGAAGAAAAAAGTAATTGCCGATCACGTTGGATTAACCGTAAAGAAACAAAAAAACCACCGATCATTTTTTATTTTTAAAAAAAAGATACGCATTAAAAAAAAAAAAGATATGCACATTCACGTTTGAGAAGATTTAGGAACATATATGATATTTGCAAAAGAACAATTACAATAATACCCTATAAAAATATTAAAAAATAAAATAAAATATAGAATGTAAAATTAAATATTAAATCATGACCCTTAAAATCAAATAATCAATGGATTAAGATCCGTCTTATCTCTCATCTGGGAGGTGGTTCACATATGATTACAACTCGTATAATCAAATTAGACAATATGGGACACTAATATATAGAAGGAACATCAACGGAGAGGAGCATCGCCGCCGCACTGTTGCTAGCCTTCACCGCCGACAACCACTGCAGTTCCAAATTAAAACTTGAAAACGACGATATAAACAGCACAGGGACTTGCTGCGCATGCACTTGATATATCTAGCATTTGCCATCTACGATGATATTGTAACAATATTTGTCTTAATAGTTTAAAATGCCATTTTTTATTGTACTCATAATGAAAATGCCAGGCCTTATAAAAACCTTCAACAAATACCCCAAAAGTACATACTCTATCATAATTTTATAAAATCGATGCAATCATGTTGCGATAATGTTGAAATCATTACTTATAATGAATATTTTAAATATTTTTATTGATTTCAATAATATAAATTTTAAAAATAATTGAGAATTTAAATTAGAGAAATAATTTTTTTTATTTTATATTGGATCCCGACCAATATTGGGTCCCGACAATTAAATTTGTTTTATTTTAATGGGTTCCGACCTATACTTCAAATTTGAGAAACAATTTATTTTATTTTGATATTTAATTATGGAGAGACCCTCTCCACCCATGTCCCAAAAAAAGTATTACTCCCTCCGTCCCAGGACAGTCGCAACGTTTTCCTTTTTGGTCCGTCCCAGAACACTTGCAACGTTTCCCTTTTTGGAAAGTTTTTATTAATTAATTATTCACTAAACCTACTCTACTCCTACCCCACTATCTCTCATATCTCATTATCTCTCCTAATCATTAACCTACTAATCTAACCCCACTAACTTCTCATCACTTTTTCTTAACCTCCGTGCCGGGTCAAACGTCTTAAGAGACCCGGGACGGAGGGAGTAATATATATTGAAGTAATTTATTAGGAATTATTGTGTAATTTTTCTATTTTTTATGTTTTTATATATCAAAAATACCAACTTAGAATGTCTTTAATATAAATTAGTTCAAAAAAATTATAAAATCCTCTTAGTGTTGGAGTGTGCTTGAATTAATTTAGTATAGTTTTCTCGCTAAATATCAGTCTTTTGAAACCAAAGCTGGTTTCTTGAATAACTAATTTTAAAAGTGCAAGCTTATTAAAACTTTTCTTTAAATTTTGAATTTGAGACCAACATAATCAATCAAAATATCAAAACAAATATGGTCCTAATCCATGATTTGGAACTTTTAATTATCAAGTGATTTCAAGATTATTTTTTGAGAAATTCTAAATGCAGCCACAATTTTGCTAAATGTAGCCTCTTGAAAAAAAATATATGTTATTAAATAAAATTACAATTTTATCCTTATAGCCCTCAATTTAAAATTTTAATTAAAATAATAAAAATCAAATTCAAAGTATATAGCCTCATCTCAATCCACGTAAAATAAAAATAAAAAACCCCCAAAAATAGATATACAATCTCATCTCTATTTACGTAAAATAAAAATAAAAACCTAAAATCAGATAGCCTCGTCTCCATCTTCTTTATCAGAAGGTGTATTATTATGTGTATGGATGTTATTTACACACTTAAATTCAGAGCACGCATGGTGGATTTATTTTTTAGCTCGACAACATATCCATGTTGGGTAATTCGTATTCTGGTGCTAATGTGCAACTCTCCCAAAACTAATTTGGAATCGGGAATTATAACTTTAATTTTATGGCAGAAGTCAAATGCACATGATAATGCTGCTTTTGATGTAAATGACTTTCATGTTGATGTGTTACAATGGCGTGGTGAACCAAAATCTATTCTTGTTTTTAGGTTTTTTATTTTTATTTGAGTAGATGGAGATGGGGCTATCCTATTTTTAGGTTTTTTATTTTTAGTTTACGTTGATAGAGATGAGATTGTATACCTGTTTTGGAAATTTTGATTTTTTAGGTAGATTAAGATGGGGCTATGTATTTTAAATTTAATTTTTATTATTTTAATAAAAAAAATTAAATAGGGGCTATAAGGATAAAATTATAATTTTATATTATAATTTAAAATTTTATTATATTGGTGTTTAATCCAAAAATATTTACATAAACATATACTTTGGTTGATTCAATTTCCAAAGTTCAATTTATAATAAATGTGGAAGAGTTTCTTTGTCTTTTATTTTTATTTTTTAAAACTCATTTAATTATGTTCAACTCATGATAAAGGTAGGAAATTTTTTTTTTTCTTTATTAATTCCACCTCCGTCAAATTTAAATAACATAGGGAAAAAAAGTGTTTTCGGTAACATTTTAATTAGGCAAGTTTAGAAAGATTTTCTGCATGAGAGCGGGTCGGCACCAAACCAAACTAGGTCCCGACTCCTGACATATTTTTCTATTTATTTTATTTTTAAAATTTAAAAATTGAATTGGAAGTAGAGGGTCACCAGGTCTTGATGAATTTTAAAATAATTAATATTTATGTATTAAAAATTTAATTCAAAAATCAATATTTTATAATTATTTTTGAAAAAAGGACAACAGTATTCTGATTTTTAACAGAATTATGTCCTTGGGGCATTTCTTGAATGCTTTTATAAGAGAGGACATTTTCATAATCTATTATAGTGAAAAGGGGTATTTTAGATTTTTGTTAACATAACTAGGGGTATAATAGTTGTTATCTCAAAATGCATTTTCTCACAATTACTAAAAGATAAACACATGAAAAAACTATCAATCATATTTTGATTAAAAGTCAGCATATATATCAATCTTGGGCCCAACTTGGGAGTCCAGAGCAAGGCCTGACAACCCACATACCTAGGAGCAACTCAATAGAGAGGCAAGGCCTGACTAATCTCAGATTTTTCGAGTCGACATTCACATTTTGGCCTCGTTTAGACCCAAAATCTTAAACAAGGACCCGATTAATTTTCCGCGACTCACTAATTCTCTTTAATAAACTAGAGCAGAAATATTTGTTGCTAAATTCTCTGTCTTGGCATTATTCAACCCCGCTCTAAATTGGCCTACTTCACTCATTGTGCCTCAATACCATAAGTTTGATTATTTTCTTTGTTTTGGTTATCTTGTAATTCAGATTTATTTGTTTTGATTGTTGACTTACTCACTTTGATATTGTTATATACATATTTCATTTAATTTCATTATCGATTATTCATTTTTACTTGACTATTCTCAGAATTTCATTTTCTTATAAAATCGAACCTCAACAAATTATGTAAACAAACCAAAACGATCCATTCGAAGAATTTTGCATAATAACTTCACAAAAATTATATTATTGAGAAAAATGTTAGATTAATTTTAATATTTTAATTAATCTCTTAAATATTTATATTTGACCGCAGTCAAATATTTTAAATAATTAAGTGGTTAACTTGTCCCTATTTCTAGGGAACCATTATTTTCAAACTGACGTACGTGACTTCTTTGATGGGGAGAAGTTATTAATTTATCATTATAAATATACAGTCTTTAGTATACGGTTCATTGTAGTTTCCTTTTATTCAATTTGATACACCATTGATACAGAGAAGGGAAAAACTACAGAAGATCTGCTGATAATTAAAGTTCTTCAAGTTCGTTCGTAGAAATCAAGCAATGGCTGGAAGTATGTGTCGATTCTATTTCCGCAGCAATATGATATAATATTTAAATCGTTAAGGTATGTTTTTACATTTAGTATCAAAGTATGATTGTCCTCTGCCTTGCTTTGTATCTACGTTTACGAGAATCATGATTAATATGTTTTGTCACCATTTGGTTTTCTGTGATTTACTTTCGGCTATGTTTCGATTGTATCTAATTCTTCATAAAGACAAGAATATTAGTAGAGATTAGAGGTTCCGTCGAGTAGTATGATAATTTTCAGAAGTTGTTGAAGGATATTGATGAGCAATTTGTGTCATCTGATAAAGCATTGCCTAGCACCCTCATCATGAAGTTTTATTCTTTAAAGCACAATGGAATTAGGGGTATGCGTAAGCATATCATGCGCATGCGGGATAGCTGCTCAGCTAAAAGTGTTGGAAATTGAGATGTCAGTTTCTTTCTTGGTTCACTTTTATATTGAATACTCTACCTCCTCAGTATGCTCCTTTTAAGATCTCCTAGAACACACATAAGGATAAATGATCTTTCTCCTTTAGACTGGTCACTTTGACAAACCAATCCTCCTTTGGTAGTTTTCATACCTGTCTACCCATTGTTGTAGCTTGTTTCTCTTCATTTAATCCGTCTTAGTGCTTAAAGTGCCAAGAAAGTCCCACATTTCTTTAGCATTCTTGTACTTCAGGGCATCTGCCATTAGAGTAGGTGACAAGGCACTTAAGATTAAATCCATAGCTACATAATCCAGTTGGCCACGAACTTGATCTTCTTGAGTCCATTCTTCGTACGACTTGTCCACCATTACGTCTGGTCCTTCTTCGTCTTCTCCAACTCTGGTCTTTACCTTTTGGATTTTGATCGGTCCATTTTCGATCACTTGCTTCATCCGGGATGTATATTCATCAATGTGATTGATCACTATTTTTTTAATGATACTTATAGAGTAGTGACAAGTTTAAATTATCGATCCCACGGAGATTGTAAAAGCGAACATCTCATATACTGAAATATTTGTTTTCGGTTTGTTGTCCAAGTAAATAGAATTTAGATGGGTTTGAAACTTAAAACTGATTTTGCAAGAAAATTAAATTAAAACATAGATTTAAAAACGGAGTTTTTAAGACACTAGAGAAAATATCAGATTCCAGGGCAAGTTCATGTCAAGGATAGCATGCAAGGAAAATCAATCGATCAATTAAACTATTGATTATGGTGGAACATCATAACAATATTACAAATCCCAGGGTTAGGCAATTTATAAAGTAGATTGTCAATTTCCTATATCCTCCCGGTCTCTAGAAAAATTAACAACTCCCAAAAACATCAGATTTATTCCTATGGATTAAATTATTCTTTTCAGACACAATTAAAAATCCATACTATCAATTCTTAAATCCATTAATCAATTTTCACTTTTCAGTCTCAAATTAATTAATTGTGAAAACCTAATCAAATGGTCAATTTAATGAGATTAAGAAAAAGCACAAGAATTGAGAAACCAATTTAAAATATTGATCGATTTAATTACCTAAACATGCATCCAAGACAATCATATAAATCCTAGAATCTGAACAAAGAATTACCTACACATATTCATGTTAAACAAAAATATGGAAAGATAAAACTTGTAACAATACTTCATAGAGAAAACAAGTCTTGATATTGCATCCAATCTTCAAAAAGTTCGATCACAATCTTCACTCCAGATCAAAGCAACTCAAGAACCATGAAAAACTCTAAGTTTAGGTCTCAAAAGTGGCATAAGTCCTAAATTTCGCCAAAACATAAGTATATATACTAAGTAGAATTGTTTAAACATGGAAATAATTAATAATTGGAGAAATTTGCCAAAATAAGCCCGTGTGTCGATCGACAGGTCGTGCGTCGATCGACACACGCTCCAAACTCGAGCCATCAGCTCGCCTATCGACACGCTCTCTCTTCGGACTCCCTGTCGATCGACAGGAAAGCAAAAATCCCAAATTAGCCTGCATCTCGACTTCTTCCTCCCTGCAGTGGTGTCGATCGACACCCCGGGTGTCGATCGAGACAGAGGGCAAGGCTTAAAACAAGCATTCTTTACTTAGTCTATTTTTTTACTCCAAAACCTGCATTTTTCACCATGACAAACAACTCAGATATAAAACCAATGCGATGCTCAGAATTTAAAGTAAACACACCATAAAATAATCAAAACACCCTAAAAATCCATTGATAAGTGAACTAAATAACGCACTTATCAGTGATCAAAGACCTCTTTTTCCAGGTGGAGTAGCTTTCAGGAGCAAACTTTCCAAACTTCGAGGTGTTCGCCATTGCTTTTAACCTGAGCTAAACACAAGAACACAAATATGCAAGGAAAATATATATCTGGTCGTAAGCGACTCAAAAGCAGCTAGTCTGTAAAGACCAACCGCTCTGATACCACTTGTTGGTCCCCCGTTCAGAGTGTTTTTATATGCATTAGAAGTATTAATACGGTCTTGCACTTATCTTACTAAGGTCTCGACTTAGCAAGTGATTATCAAATGTGTTTAAGCTCGAATATTCGTTAAGTTAGTTGCAGATAATACTACAACACTTGGTGTGTTGAGTTTCAAGTATGCTCAGCCACAAAATAACGAATAAAAGAACTAAAAGAGACACAAGGATTTCTAGTGGTTCGAAAAATTGTTCTACATCCACTCTTCAGTCCTCCGACTGAAAATTCACTAAAAGATTAAGTACAAGGTCGAGCCTGATCTCTAATGTTAAGCAACTTCTCCGTCTAGTCAGAGCCCACCTTCAAGCACCTCGGTCTTCAATCTTCACCTTGTCGCTCCGTAGAGAGAGGACAAACCTCCCTTCTCCTTGGATGTCGACTGTTAGGAGTTTTATAGTTTTTCCAAGAACCTATCCTTGTGTTGGCGATGCCCGTAAGAATCACGCTTGCGCAGCAAGATGACTGCTAGATTCTTTCTAGGATTAGAAAGAATTCCAATATCAACCTTAGAAGTTATACTTCAGAGGTCTCGAGCTTCAAGTATGATAGCTTGTGAAAAAGCTTCAATAACGTACTAGCTCGGTTAAGTACGCGTAGTGTAGAGAGGGTTTTGATCTTCTTTAGTTTTCTCTGTGAATAAAATTTTGCGAACCTTAGAATCAATTTAGGATGACACCTATTTATAGGTGAAGATTCAAACTGTTGTTTAAATCTTATCTGTTAGACTCAAAGACATTCCTCTTCTATCAGCGTTCTTCCTTTTTCTGCAGTGGACAGAGACTCTTCAAGCCTCCTCGTCCCTTATTGGCGTAGCTTCTAATCTGTGGCCGTCTTTGTCAGAACGGATCTTTTTGTTTAAACTTGAAACCTCTGTTGTCTCTAATGATTGTTCTATTCTCTGATTCGTCAGGTTTCTTTGTGATCTGGATCTTTCTGATTTACGACTCCAATGTTTCTATTGATTGTTGTAGAGAGTTTGCTGGCGATTGGCATACGGCTGGCGTCTCAGCCGTCTTTGCTAAGATCTTTGTATTCTGTTGTAGTTACTTCTACAGCATTCTTGAGTGCATTCAACATTTCAATGTATTTGCTAACTTTCACTTGTCTTCTTAGTGATCTTCAGCAATCATCAAGCCAGCTGATTCCTTCAACATTTTTTATTCTTCTTCTTTTCTAGTTCTATTACAACTCAAGTGTATATTGCCTATACAGGACTTTTACATTTGACTCAATACTAAGTTGCTAGAAACTAGACCGGCTATTGCTTGGCTTGAGTTTTGATGCACCAAAATATAATTACAAAATTACTGACAGTAAAGGGGTTTAATACTTCTAACAATACCACTTGTTGGTCCCGAAATCAGAGTGCAAAACTGTGCAGTGGAAGGTTTGTGTATGCAGCGGAAGTATTAAATGACATTTGCACTGGTTCGCTAAAATAGAGTATAGTTAGTTTTGTGTGTGGAAAGTTTAAGCTTAGGTCTTTGTTTTACCTTAAGTCGATTTCACAGTATATACACTTCAATACTTGGACAAGTATTGAAGGTTTCAAGAGTCAGATTGTGAAACAGAAAAATAGAGCAAGTATGAAATAAAACAGTAAACAACACTCAGAGATTTATAGTGGTTCGGACTTCAATATCCTACATCCACTCTTGAGACCCAAGGTCTGGATAATTCACTAAGTAAATACAAGTCTTCGGATAGACCTTAAACTGAGTGCTCCAACACAGTTTTAGGTCAAAGGCTAGGCGTTATGATAGTCAGTTCTCGAGCATTCTACATTGTTCGGTTTTCAGCCTAAGTTCTATTACAACTCGATCAATCCTGTACAAGGATTACAATTTAGAACTCTACAAACTGGAAAAACTGACTAAGATGGATTACATTCTTTACCCACCAAAACATCAAGAAGTAAGGAAGGATATCTCTAAAAAAAAAAATCCTAACAAAATATATAATTAATATTGATAATATTTAATTATTTATCAAGTAGCTCGAAAAATAATATATTTTCTAGTTCTTAATTAAATCTTGAGGTTTTAATCACAATTTTAATTTCGGTTTAGTGGGCTTGATAACAATTTAACTTAGGTAAAATTTGAGAAAAATTGTAATTTCAGAAATAAAGTTCTTTTTTATAGAAAAAAAATATCATTGTAAGTTTTAATATCTTAAACCAAACATCATCCACGTTTTTTAGTAAAAGAATAGAAAATTAATGATTTGAAGTCTTAATTTATTAAAAGAAGTTTTTAAAAAACAAAGTTGACAATTCATCGTTAATCCGTATAAGTTGTTTAAATTAACTGCAGTATCGACGGAACATTTATATTACTCCACTTACTTATATAACGAATATTTAATTTAAACTATTACCATATTGAGTAAATCTTTTTTATTATTTTTATGAAATATTTCATATGAAAACACAAACAAGACTCTTTGTGAGAATTCATTTACTCAAGCAATTCGACAATATTATTAAATGATTTGATCTAGTAATACATTCACTCCCTCTAGGGCTAAGCCGTAGTTATCTTTGGTGGTTAGAAGTTCAAAATCTATGGATTGGTTGGATTAACTTGAGTTGAAATGTAGGGTTAAGATTAACATATTTTGATCTAACAAAATTTTATTCAAATAGTTTGAGATTGAATAATTCAAGGCTCAATAAAGTTAAGTTTAACAACTATGGATCGATGAGATTTACCCGATTAATTATTTTATTTTAATTTTATTAGCACAACCATGTTACCATGCTTATACTACTAATATTCTAGCGTGATATCAATTGCATCTCTAAGACTTAATTGAAATTAATATTTTTTTCAACCATATTTCTCATCGTTTCAAAATGACTTCACATCTACAATAAAATCGTCTTCTACATCATTTGCACTGATTTCTCTCCAACAATTCTTTAAATATAAATTGATATTGAATTGAAAACTATTAAATTTATGAATGAATACCGTTAAATGGGTGGCATGCCTCCCCCAACTCCCCAGTTCTTCAAAATTCTGGACCAATCACTCTCCATTTAATTGGTGCATAAATATGCTAGAAAATAAAAAACAAAAATGAAACAGGTACATAAATATGTAATTATTTTATGCGGCAAGATATTATTAATTTTTGCCCCATGGGCCCCTAATAACGGGCATCATGTCGGATTACCCATGTATATATGAAGTGAATTTATAAATATATTTTTTATTGATATATCTTCGAAAAACTATACTCCCTCCGTCCCATAACATTAGTCCTGTTTTCCTTTTTCGTCTGTCCCAAACATTAGTCCTCTTTCCTAAAATGGAAAAGTAATACACACTCACTAATAAAATATTAATTTCCTCTATCTCTACTCGCATTGGTATCTGTGCCGGAATGAAACAAGACTAATGTTATGGGACGGAGGTAGTATATAATTATGCCTACAATTTTATTATATTCTTTACAATTAGGGATGTCAATGACTCAATCGAATTAACCCGTCGAATTTCGGGTCAGCCTTATTAGACTGTGGGTTAATCGGTCTGGGTTGAATTGGGTTGGAATTTTTTCGGGCTAAAAAATCTTAACCTTAACCCTAACCCATCAGTTTTCGGTCAAGCCCGTCGGGCCAATGAATTTATTAATTTTTTATTTTTAATATCTTTTCACTCTTTTAATATTTTAAATAATAAAAAATAAATAAAATAATACTTCTCTCTTATAAAAAATACATAACACATAACAAATTTTTAGATAATGATAAATTTAACTATTAAAAACTCATTATTTTTTATTTTAGTAATATTTTTAAATTCAAAAATAAATAAACTTAACTATATATTGCATACTATTTGAACTAAACATAATTATATAACTTAAAACTTAATTAATAAATATGATCTTCAATATTAGAAGTAGATTTTAGTACTATAATTATGATAATATATTAATAAAAAAAATAATCGGGTTAATCGGGCCAACCCGTCGGGTTTCGGGCTCAACCCTATCGGGCCTCAGGTTATTCGGTTTCGAGCTAAATTTTTTCGGTCCAAAATATTTCAACCCTAACCTGCATTTTAGCTCGGATTAGTCGGGCCAACCCGCAAGTTTCGGGCTAAATTGACATCCCTATTTACAACCTGTTGTGGATAAAATTGTTGTGAGGTGTGACTTAAAATGAGGAAAGACTCCATTAGGAACAATCACTTTTAGAATGGAACGATAAAACCTTTTATTCAAGAGATTCAAAGTTTATGTATTCATTTTAACAGCATAACCCATCTTTTATTGTATCTATCCTTTTTACAATGGATTTGGGGTATTTAATAACTTCCACCTGTGATATTTGTCCCACCAGCTTGTCCGCCTAGATCTCTATTATGGGAAATTAGTGGGTTGGTAGTAAAGGGGTTACTGTGACGTGAACGATCATTGACGATATACAATATAATATACTATCAAGGACAGGATGCTATATTTGAGAAGATAATCTAGCATGTGTAGAATACGAAAGACGTAATAGTCCTATTTCTGAGTTAGAGTTCCTCAGCCAACATGAGTCCGTTCCAACCTCCTTGAGACCGAAGAGATCTTTGAGTGTTGGGTGCCTCCTGTTGGTATTCCAGATTATGTGACTAAGTGAGTCTATTCGAATGTTTGGGCAGAAACGATAAATGAATTTCTAACTGTTGTAGTAAATGGATTGGGTTGTAATCCACATATAACATAATCCTATTTTCATTAAAATTGGAAAAAAGAAAAGACAATTTTTAAAAATCTTTACCAAATCCAATTGAGTATCTTTAAAAACATCACGCCTTCCAATTCCCAACTTTGGTCCATTATTAATATCTCATGCACCATTGTCTATTGACTGTTTTATTTAATGGCAAAAATTTGGGTTAGGCAGGCCTAAACGGTTTAGGCGGGTTTTATCCATCAATCCAAGCCCAAATCCATATAATATATCCTAATTGGGATTAATAAACCCTATTTGGGATGGTTCGACCTACCAATAAACCCTATTTGGGATGGGTCGACCCATTTGGATAGGATAAAACCCGCCTAAACCGTTTAGGCCTGCCTAACCGAAGACCTTCCCTTATTTAATAGTTTTCTACTCTAAAATCTAGAACTATCCAACAATACTTCTACATCTATTTTAATATATTTGAGAAATTTTATTTCTGCGTTTTCACACCGCCCTGCTTCATGGAGAAATTCCTCAATTTTTCGAAAATAGTAATTGTAAGAAAATCCTAGTTAATAAATTTTCAAAAGAATCAAAATGATCAATTTTTAAATAAAACACCTTATCAGCTTTTAGTAAAATATTCACTTAGTAGAGGATTTTTAAACATATGATAAACTAAATTAATTTAGAGGGAATAATTTTAAATAGCAAAAGTTATAAAACACATTCACCTAATAGCAACCCTTATGAAAAACTTCACAAAATAGCAAAAGTGTACTTTCTCTGTCAACAATGTCTCAATCATCCAATCATTTTTATCGTTTTGTGCGAAAATTACAATTGTTTGTTTATTTTATTATTATCCATTTAGGGTTTCACTAAAATATTAATAAACATAGTGCGTCGGACTTCGCCTTTGAAAATGGGATGGAACTCGGTTCGAATTGGGCTGGAATTAATTAAATTCGGATGGAAGTCGGCCATTATAGCTGGAATTCGGCTGTGGAATTCCGTATGGAATTCGTCTGGAAATTCATATGGAATTCGTATGTAATTCGTATGGAATTCGGATTAAATCAGATGGAAGTCGCTTAAATGAGATGGAATTCAACAAAAATCGGTTGGAAGTCCATTTTATATACATTTTCGTGTGGGATCTTTGAAAATTACATTACATTACATGTTGCGATTCTCAAATAATATAAATCATGTAAAATTGTTCTTATTTAAAATTGAAAAGCTAAGCACATAAAATATAAATTATGGGAATCACAAGCACTTTGAACGGAATTTCATGTCCTCAAATTTAAGACAACTAATTCGAACATATTACAATACATGAAGCAAATTAATTCCTAAAAACCAAACAAATTAATTAGGCGGTACTCTTTCTGGACAACCACGTTTCGTGTGACTTGTAGATCCACATATACTGCATTTCTTTGGAGCTCGTCGTCTAGAAGTTGATGTTTGTCCTGCCTCTGCTCCTGAAGGACGACGACTATTTCTGGGTCGACCGGCTTGCCGATTCACAATCGGCGGCAAAACAACACAAGCTTGTGCTTCTGGTGATACAATTCACTCATCTTTGGGAGGCAGCGGGTGTATGACCCCTCCATATATTTCTTGCCAATTCGATGTCTTGTAGTATGACCAAACGTAGTCATATACACTCGTACCCTTGAAGCTGTGTCAACAACAAAGATTAAGTAGTGAACATTATAATTAAAGAATGATGTATTTATATATTTACTAACCGAATTGCGGCAATAGCATGCGAGCATGGAATAAGATCCAGCTGAAATTCACGACAGTCGCACAAGTTGTCTTGGAGATCAACCTTCCACGTTGTATCTTTGAGGCTGACTTTAAATTGATCATCACTAATAGCCACAACAGAGTATTTGTGTGAGAGCTCCACCATTGGAGTCATTTTGGCCACGCATTCCTCAGTCAACTCTTCGGTTCTTGCAAATGCCTTAGCACGCCTTTCGTCAAACCATTTTTCTACAATGTGCCTATATAGATCGACAACGGAACAGATCGGCAAACGTCTAGCATCTAACAGTCGGGAGTTGAATACTTCGGCTGCATTCGATGTCATGAAGCTATATCGGCGAACTGGGCATTTTGACCTTGCCCACTTTGCCGGTCCGAGCATCATGAGTTTGTTGTAAGCTGCCGGGCAATATTGTGCAATCTGGTCAATTGCCTTCTGATAGATTATAGGACGGTAAGCATAGGCTGCCTTATGGTATAACCTCACAATTGGAGCAGTGAAGGTTGTCAACTTGCTCTGGATATGGTAACAACACAAAGCGTGTGTTGCCTATGGATAAACCGTACTTACTGCGTTTGCTATGCTGATGTGTTGATCTGAAACAATCAGCAAATGCTCATCAGAATTGAAAGCCATCCGGATCCGGGACATAAACCAAGTCCAGCTCTTATCATTCTCGATCGGTGCAAATCCAATTGCCAGAGGAAATATCTGCTCGTTGCCGTCTTTGGTTACAGCAACCAATAGCACACCTTTATTTCTGCCCTTGAGGTGTGTGGCATCAATGACAATCACTTGCCGTAATAAAGTTGAGAATGCTGCACGCGACACACCCAAACAAACAAAAAACTGTCGTAGTCATCCATCTTCGCCGATATTAAGATCGGTAATGGTGTCGGGATTGTGCTGTTCGAGAACATAAAAATATTTCGGCAGCAAGTTGAAAGAATCCTCTAAGCCACCATATATCATAGCTATGGCTCCATTTCGAGCTCGTAGGGCATTGTTGTAGCTCACCTTTATGCCGAAATTATGTTGCAGCTCCGCCATTATATCTCGCGGTTTCATGATCGATCCTTGTCGGCGCATTCTCCGAGCAAAATATGCAGAGATAGCCTTCGAGCGTATAGTTCTGCTTCGGATGTTGTCCATACTTGTAACACAAGTATGACTCGAGCAGAATTTGTATACAATCCAACATCCATCTGAATTAGCGGCTCGAATCATGAACGAACAGTTATCACTGCGGCTGCAACTATATTCCACCCGAGTTTTGGTAGATCGCGACACTTTAAACTCAACTTGATGCTCCATGTGCCAAAGTCCGACAGCCACATACAAGTCTTCTTTAGACCAAAACAATGATCCTTTTTGCAATTCCTCGTCCAATACTGCTTGGACATCTCGTGATATAGGTACGTCAGATGTATCTACTGGAATTATCGGCAATAACCAGTTGTTCATTTGATGACTTAGGACATCAACTATTTCAGCCGGTAAAGGCTGAGTCGGGACCAGGCTTGATACAATGGCATCGATACCACCTTGTTCTCGGATCCAAGCGGTGAAATCTTCAATTGTACAATTGAATAACGAAGCATTGTAATTGTGGCGTTCATAACCATCGGATGATTCCGTATCGAATTCTGCTTCGTCGTCCTCATCTGAATGGACAACTACATTCGGATTTTGTGTGTCGGCACCGTCTTCTTCATCATCATCACCCTCATCACCACCATCATGGTTGCCATCATCATCACTATCATTTTCAGGTGCATTGTAGTTTAAATCGGGGACTGGAGAACTTCGACTTCCACTGCTTCCTTCTCCAAACATCATGGTTGTAGAAAAACGATGTAGTTCTTCTGGTGTTGGACTATAAGGGTTGTGCGGTTGTGGGCTCAATGAAGCCATGTATGGCCTGTATGGAGATGGTTGTCGACGAGAGCTTCCAGCAGCTTCATTTGATTGCATGTTCATCACTAAATAAAGCTTCGGCTCCCACAACATGTTACAAAGCCGTTGAAGGTGTGTATCCGTAGCCAACACTGAAGGAACCGTCCTCCCACTTCTTGTTTCAGCTAGATAATAAAGGGTGTAAGAGCCCACCATGGCATGAGCATCTAGGATGTATTGAACATTTCTTTGGAGACCTTCTATCGTGATATCATGAGTGGATAACATGATAACTCGTTCTTCACCGCCGATGTAGTTGTATGCATTGTCCCATTGACCATTGTAATGCAAAATGAAAGAACAAAAATGTTCCATATTTTTTGAGAAAGCGTGTTTGATTGTGTTTGATTTTTTGGGAGAATTTCCTGAGAATGAGTATTCGATTGCATGAGAGAGTGTTTCAAATTGAATGAGTGTTTCACTTGCGACAAAATATTTTCAGTCATGAATAATAAGTTTGAATAGTTGTAATAGTAATATTTCTGCATCTTTGTACTATTAAATCCAGAAATACATGTGATATTTATTCCAACTCCGCAAATATTGGCTTTATTCAATTCAATAAAGTCGAATTGAATGTGTTTGCATGCATGTGAATTATTTGAGCCAAATCCATCCCATTTGGCCGAGTTCCATCCTCAATTGGGTAGTTCCATCCAATTTATCAGAGGTCCATTTGTTAAATTAATTGCGAGTTCCATCCCAATTTTGCGAGTTCCATCCAAAATCGGCGAGTTCCATCCTCAATCGGCGAGTTCCATCCAATTTCACAGATTTCCATTTTTTAATTAAATAAGCGAGTTCCATCTCCATTTGGCGAGTTCCATCCGAAATTGGCGAGTTCCATCCGAAATTGGCGAGTCCATCCCATTGCGTTTTGACTTAATGAAGACCAACATCCATCGATGCGTATTATTTTGTTTTTTATAAGATTATAAATGATTAACATCGTAAATTCAAGCACACTCCCAATTGAATTTACG
>JAPKLW010003605.1:0-38689 GCA_026898455.1 Plectranthus barbatus
TCCGGATGGCTGCGGCATTGTCAGAATAAGTAGTCTGTCTTGGTTACTTGACATGCTGGTACGTAGAGGTGGCGTATTGATGGACCGCAGTGAGATGTATTCGTCTGTCTGACATCAGCGAATACAAGATCTCATTATATTGATTGAGTCCGAACCCTAACGAAGGTTCAGGGGTTTGCACGGGTTGACTGTTGCTTTGACTTGCCATGGTGGAGAGCCTAAGTAACGTGCTCGTATATCCGCATCTTGGGTAACAACAGTTCGTGTAGTACCGCCTGAGACTGGACTTAGGTAACCATATCCGAGTAATAGGATGGGGACATTCCCTGAGGAGCTCAATAACATTCATCGTGCCAAAGTCCTGCAGGCTGATTAAGTTCAGACACGAGTGATAAGGTTAGAGTGGTACTACTCAGGAATCATAAGATATTAATTAATTGTAGTTAGAGCTTGTCTGAGGCTCCGATTAATTAATGGATGTCCGGTAACCTTAAATATGGGGATTCTCAATTAATGCAGCCCGTTCTCATAACGTGGTAATAAAGGGGTAGGTCAGTATTAATTCTGTGGTGAAAAATAATTACTATTAAGTAATTAATTGTGTCCTGGGTTGTGGACATGAGAATTAATTAATTTATAGGCCCACTTTATTATTTGCATTAGGTCCCAGGACTGGCCCAAATTAAATATGCTGAATTGAGCCCAAATTGGCCCATTAGGGTTTCCAACCCTAGGTCTATAAATAGACAGCTCTCTAACATAAGTCATAACACAGTTGAAACACACTAAACCTAGAGAGAGGGTGGCGCCGATTTTGGGAGAAGAGGGAGGAGAATTTCGATTCTGGTCCTGCTCAGAATACAGATGTACGGAGTCCTCACCAGTAGTAGATCTGAACAGCATTGGGACACGGCCCTGAAGATCTAATCTGGAGAACAGATTTTCTTTCTTCCTTCTCTTTCTGTTTCAATTTTCTCTAAGAAACCAAATCTCTAATTTCTGTTTTCGCTGATTAAATCGGATCGCGTGGTTGAATTGAGATTTGGAATTCAAACGCGAAAAATCTTTTCAGACTCGACGGAGTTACGGTAAACCCTAAATCCACAATTCTTTGTATTAAATTCGTAGGAGAATGCTAGGGTTTTGAGAATTTTAATTATGAACAATATCCATAAATTGATCCGGTTCAGTTTGGTTTTGGTGATTCGGTTCACGGTAAAACCCTACAGTTTATTCTTGGCAAGATGGTTAATAGTTTTGAAATTCAGATGATTCAACCTCTTGTGCCATAGCCATGTTGTCTCCTCTTTGTTCAATGCTAGGAAGCACGAGGGTTGTTGACCACTTTGCCAATCAACAACGTATAGGCCACCCTTGCAGATGCCTCTTAGCTTCACTTCTCCTGTAACATTGTCAGCAATAGAACAACCAGTATTGACAAATGATACAGTGTACCCATTTTAGCATAGTTGGCTAATGCTCAGTAAGTTTTGTTTGAGGTTGGAGACGAGGGCTACGTTAACTATCCTTAAGCCATAACGCTCAATGCATCCTCTTCCAACAACTCTCCCTTCGCTATTATCTCTGAACTTGACTTTGGGGCCATAAAAGAATCTTTGTATATCTGAGAATAGTTCCTCATTCCCCGTCATAGGTGCGGAGCAGCCGCTGTCAAGGATCCATTCATTTGATATGTTTGACGTCTTAGCATTCGGATCCTGTTCCTGTAACACAATTGATCAAGTTGATTTAGGTACCCGTTTAGCGTCGGGTCCTGCAGGATTAGCGTGGATCAATGTTCCTTTCGGAACCCACATCTTAGTGATTTTCAAGATTTTCTTCTTGATCTCACCCTTCACCACTTTCTCGACCTTAGGTTTAACCTGTTTAACATTATTATTCCTAGGTGCAATGGTGTGCTTAGCCTTCCTTGCCCTTTGAAATATGAAAGAATTGGGCTCAGGCCTTACATAGGTGTTCCACCTATGTAGTGTGTTCTGCTGATATATAGGTCTTACAGCATTGTAATGAGCTTGCTTGCTCTTGTGAAAGGCAGGATTTGTTGTCCTTGCGTTGAAAGCAAAACACTCAGCATTCCTTGGTCTTGCTGAATATGGTTTAGCATATGCTCTCGGATTCATTTGCTGAGGTCCAGTAGATACATGCTTGGTATTCGTCCTTTGGTTCATCTGCTGAGGCTTAACAGATTCGTGCATAGCATTCATCCTAGGGTTTCCTCTGCTGAGGTCCAGTAGATGTATGCTTAGCAGATCCTGATTGAGGCCTCTGCTGAGATCTAGCAGACGAATACTTAGCAGTCTCTTAGGGAAACCTCTGTTGAGATCCAACAGATGCATTCTGCGGATGTCCATTCTTCTGCTTAGCAAATGGCTTAGCATTTGAAGATTAAGCAGTGATAATTCCTTTTCCTTTGTTAGCAATGATAGTTCCAGCAGAAACAAATAAGATTGGTTTCTGCTTAGAGGACATTGCTTTTTCAGAATATCCAAGCCTTAAACCAGATCGATCATTATGATGTCTCTGTTGGCTAACAATGGCATTTAGAACTGCCTTGCTGGATGTGTATGTACAGATGCAATCTTCTTTGGGTCTGCTCTTCAAGGTAAGATTCTCCTTTTCAAGATTTTGAAATTTCTCAGACAATTTGGAGTAATCAGCTTTGAGTTTTGAAAATTCCTCACTTTCAGACCTTAGTCTTTCGACTTCCTCAGTCAAAGTTGTAATTTCAAGTTTTAGTGAGGTGTTCTCCCCAATTATAGCATTCTTGATTTCATACATTTTTGAGAATTCTACATTTAGCTTCGTGAGATAGTCTTCCTCAGAATCTAAAGAGAATTCCTCCGATTCTTCAATAGTTGCAAAACTAGAAATGCTTGTAGATAGTACCTCATTATCATCGACTGCTAGAGCCGATTCAGCATTCTGTTCAGTATCGGCATTAGCGAACTGATCTTCAACAATATTGGCCATCAAGACTAGCATGGCTTCTTCATCAACTTCTTCTGAGGAAAAGTAATATTCCTCATCATTATCTGGGATATCATGAGCCTCTGTCCTCGTCAGCAGTGCCCTGGTGACTGCTTTAACAGCACGTCTCTCGAATCTCTGCTTCAGATGCTCTCTTTCTTTCTTGCTGACTTTTGGACACTCATGCTTTAAGTGATCTGGCAAACCACATTCAAAGCATGTCCTAGGCTTTCGCTCTGCTGAGCGGGTAGATGATGATTATTGGTGGATTTCTTTGGCCTTTTTTTCAGCTTTAGCTTCCATCATCAACTTCTGAAGTTTCTTCTTCTACTCTTCCAGCTCACTGATCTTCAGATCAACAGGTTGAGAACCTGAGGTTGAGACAACCTCCTTTGTTGGTGGCGCTGGAGCAGATCTCTCTTGATTATGAGAGGGCTTCTTCATCTTGTACTTGTTGAAGTCCTTCTTAGCGAAGTATGCTATATCCTCAGAGTTAGCAGCGAGTGTTGATGATGCTTGTGCCACAGCCGCTTCATTATTTTTCAATTGGTGTATGATAAACTCGTGAGTTTTAAATTGAGCAAATACCTCGGATGTAGACATGTTACTGAGGTCTTTCTCACTCAAGCTCGTCATCTTTGCAAACCAATCATCCCTTGGATGTAGTTTAGAAATAATCTTGTTGTTCATCTCCCCATTATCATATTTTTTGCCCAGATTACGAAGCTCTCCTATAATGGTATTGAATCGTTCTTCCATGGCTTGTATAGATTCACCTGCAATCATAAAGAAAGATTCATATTTGTCAACAGCTACCTGTAACTTGTTACGCTTCATCTGGTCTGTTTCTTGGGAAGATTCGCAGACATAGTCCCACATTTCTTTGGCAGTGTCAGGGTCAAGCGCTTTATCAGCCATCAACTTTGTTAGAGAGTCAATGAATAGTTTCTTTGCCAAATGTTCCAACTGGGCTCTCTTTTTATCCTCCGTTGTGTACTCTTCGTAAGGCTTCACAACCATTTGGGGTCTCGGTTCTTCTCCATCAACAGCAGGTCCTACAAAAGTGTTAGCTTTCATAATTTTTATTGGACCTCTTTCAAGCACATCTGCCATTTCTGGATGTATTCTTTGAAGGTGTATAAGGGCGAGCTTCTTCCATGACTTGAAATTCTCTTTTGTATACTTCCCAAGTGTGTGGTTCATCATTTTGATCTCGCCTTAAATAACCTCCTGAGCTAGACAGACAAGATACAACAGTAACAACGCAAGGAAAAGATAGATTTGGTCTTAAAGTGACTCAGAAGCAGTCGGTCTTTCAACCTCCCGCTCTGATACCACTTGTTGGTCCTCATTTATCCGAGTCGTCGTGTTCAAACAGAAACACGAAATGCAGCAGAATAAGTAAACGTCACTTGCACTTAAGTTATTAAAGATTATTTATGCTCAAAGTATGATTAAGGTTTCTTCACAGATATACACTAGCAGTATGACTGCTAGGTTTCAATTCCAACTTAAGATTGTAAGTAATAAAACAGTAAAATAACACAATATTTATAGTGGTTCAATCCAAATAGATCTACGTCCACTCCTTAGCCAAATTGCTAAGAATTACACTAAGAAAGTATACGAAATACAAGGAATCGCCGAACACTTGCATTAGGCGGTGAACTTTCGAATCGGCCACGGCAAAGCTATCCTCCGTCACTTCGTTCTTCTCAGACCACAGTTGCGGCCAAGTCAAGGGCTAAACCTTCGTGAAGCTTGTCCTACGCTGTCATGAAGCTTTTATAGTTTGCTTCTGAACTTTTCAAGTTTGCGGCTAATGCCCGTCAGAGTCAATCCTTTCAGAAAGGACTGTTCGATCTTCCTAGGATGGAAGGTATCCCAATGATTGAAGATTCTCAACCGAAGTTAAGGAATCTCTAAAAAGCAGTGTCAGATATTCAATGGAAGACACTTCTGGTTGTTGACGGCTTTGAATATTATTTATCTCGTGCTCTCAACTGAAAACTTTTGCAAATGTCGGTAGTGATAGAAGCAGTAGTGGTCTCTCACTTTTGGACCAGTCTTTTATACTTGGAGATTCAAACTTTGAATCTCCATATCCGTTAGACACAACGGCTCCTTCGTCCAAGAGTAGTTCGACTTTTTCAGTTGCTCTTGGCGTCGTACGGTACTTCCCGAACTACTTCGGGAAAGCTTTGTCCTCCGTGTGTACTTCTGTCAGAACGGGAGTATAGCATTCACTTTTGACTGTCTTGCTCTGCTAAGCTCCTTTAACACGATCTGCTAGATGGGTATCCTTAGCAATCTGCTAGTTATGTTTTCGACTACTAGTACTTCCGCAGTTGTTTTGATTGTATTTGATTCTTTCGACTTTTGATTGCTAGCTTCTTTAGCAATTTGTTGGATGTTAGCAAATGCTAACTCCTTAGCATTCTGCTACAGTATGACAGATAGCATATGCTCGTTCTATAAACATTTTGCTAATCTTCTTCAGACTGCTGAGTAGATACCTTTTAGCATTCTCGTCTTCTAGCATATGATTGCTAGCGCCTTAGCAATCATTCTTTTTAGCACTTGATTGCTAGCGACTCTCCCAGTCAGCTATCGTCTCTAGCAGTCATCCTCGTAGCACACGATTGCTAATGCTTTAGCAATCTTCCTCATCTGCTAGAAATGATTCTAGCATTCTAATCTATTACAACTCGATACGTAGAATATACAGGACATTACAAGAGTTGCTAGACTATACTGGAATTCAGCAATTGATCTTCCAATCTAATAAGGCTTGATCCAGCAAAACCTTTTACAATATGATCCTAAAGGGAGAATTACAAAACAATTCCCAACAAGTTTGTATACTACTGTCTGGTACTGGAACTAGGTAACCACATCTAGTATAGGTTGGTGACATTCCCTGAGCAGCTCAAAAGGTTCGTTATGCTAAAGTCCTACAGGCTGATTAAGTTCAAGAATAAATGAAAAGTTTTCAGTGGATTGACTCAGGAATATAAGATGTTAATTAATTATATAGCTTGTCAGAGCTTAAATTAATTAACGAATGTCTGTAACCTTAAATGTGGGGATAAACCGAGCCCATGCAACCCGTACCTCAAAACGTGGTAGCAAATAGGTAGGACAATATTGAATTTCTGGTGGAATGAATCAATATTAATTAATTAATTATATTCTGGGTTGAATAAGGGAATTAATTAATTGATAGGGCTTATTTGTTATTTGCATTCTGGTCCCTGGTCTGGGCGATGAATCTCAGGCCCAATAGAAGTCTAGTATTTTCCTATAAATAGGCCTTAGTTTTTCAGATCACAACACGCCACAAGATCATATGTTGTAGACAGCAAACCATATTTTGGGAGCTGTGGTGATCAACTAAGATCTGAGAAACGAGGAGGAAATTCTGCTTCTCAACCGGGCAAGGAATTTGAAGGGAATCTTCACCAGATATTCAGATTGAAGTTGGGATACAGATAGGAGGATGTTCTTTCTTCTCTCCCTCTTTTTTTTTGGAAAGTTATCTTTCAATTTTCATAGATTTAATTCCCTCATCTATTAGCAATAAATCTTGGTGCGTGGGAAAAGGATCGAGGATCAAATCTCTACGCACTCGTTCTTCAGGTTTCTACAATCCAGGTATTCCGCATAAACGCCCTTATGCATAATCAATAGGAGCATGCTAGGAATAATAATAGGCATAGCAATTTATTTTTGATATTCCAATTAACGATCCTTGGCAAACGGACTTCGTGATTCTGTTCGCGAATCCCTTCATCCGGAATAGTGGCTCGTACAACATCTTGTCCTTCTTGACTTGAGCAGCCCTTTTCTGTTCATTGGTAAGTTAACTAGGCCATTTTCCATGACTAATAGTGATTAGCCGGTGGTATGGAATTGACTCATTAATGTCCTCCATCTTGTAGATGCCTGTAAAGGTTGGCTGGAACTGTTCTGGTTCTCCAGGCATGTTGGTGTTTTCCTAAACAATTTTTTTTTATACGATCTTTCTTTAACCAGCTTCCACAGTGAGCGGTTGGATCTCGTCTTCCGATATGGATGAATCTACGGTTGGACAGTTGGTGACGGTTCGCCTTACGTCTTACTTCTTCAAAATCGT
This sequence comes from Plectranthus barbatus, assembly GCA_026898455.1. Taxonomy (NCBI): domain Eukaryota; kingdom Viridiplantae; phylum Streptophyta; class Magnoliopsida; order Lamiales; family Lamiaceae; genus Plectranthus; species Plectranthus barbatus. The sequence continues at coordinate 7,124 of JAPKLW010003605.1, forward strand.
AAGTGTGGTTGACGTGTCTCCTTGGCATTCGTTGCCGCCCTGTGCTAGAGTTAGTTTGTAATGTAAGCAAACTCTGCAGTTTCTTCATCATTAGATAATCCCGCCTTTCAAGATATATTTGAATCAATTATCTCCTTCTTGTTGGTTAACATGCAGAGATGCGCATGTTGAACACTTGATAAACAACAATGTTAAAGGCCTATGCTGAGAACTGTGACTCAACTTACGATTTTACCCCTTTGATATGGAATGTCATATATCACCTATTTTGCTGAGAGCTTGGACTCAACATTATTTCTTTGCTTCGAGGTGAATGACATAATCCTGGACCTGATTTGCTGAGAGCTTGGATTAGTCTTCTGTCTTTGCGGTCCGTTGTTCAGTAGCTGCTTATAGCTTGTTGAGAGCTTGGACTCAGCATTCTCTTGAAATAATTTTTAAGCAATCTACCGAACTTTGCTGAGATTTCATACTCAGCTTTTTGGGGTTCTACTGAGAGCTTGGACTCAGTAGACAAAATATACTCTTCTAAATTTTGATCCATGTAGGAGGAAGAGTCTCTTTAGTGAGAGCTTGGACTCTGTAAACTTGTTTCAGTTGGTCTGCTATTCCATAATAGCAATCATTGTTAATCAACTGAGAACTTGTACTCAGTTAACACCGGATATCTGCTGAAAGCTTGGATTCAGCAGTTCTTCTAGACTCTTTAAATTTTAATGAACATTTAAGTTCAAGAGTCTTTTTCCTGAGAGCTCAACCTCAGTATTTGTCGGGAATCTGCTGAGAGCTTGGACTCAACAGTCAGCAGAGAGTAGTTTGCTTGAATTTATTCTCCCTTTTCTCCATTCTAGCACTCTGCTTCCAACGGGGTTGGGAAGACCTTTGAGAAATTCCTATAATTAGATTTTCCTTATCATTTTTCAATCATTTTCATGGAAAATCATATTGTTTGTTTTTTTTGATAGGTTTTTGTACACAAGGAGTGTAATGATCTAGCATTTGATTAAGGCAGTTATTTTGATTGAGATAACATACTATTGTCATCAACACGAGCAATTTATTGATATAATTGATTTACAAGAGTTACACATTGCAAAGTATAATAAAACAAGTTTACAATGATCAATTTGTCTTCAGACTGCTCCAATAACGCCTTTGCTAGATCTACTCCTTCTTGGTCTTTTCCCGAGCTCATTGTTGCAAGCCGCCTTGCTTCCACAGTAATGTGTTGACATAAGGCTGAGAGATATCAAGCTTCAAGTTTATCCTCTGCCTTCTTGAACTTCACTCCCTTCTGGACATCTCTTAGGTTTTCAGCCTTCTTATTCTCCAATGGACAGCACGTGGAGAAAGAAAATCTAAGTCTAGCAGAGCTCACAATCTGCTAATATTGTTGCTCATGTCCATTTCTCTTATCAGCACCTGGCACTTCACAGATGTTTCCTAGGAATAGGATGGGTACCATCTGTGATGCCAACATACTTTGCGGTCTTGGATGCCAAGCAGATGCATTTGAGTTACATCTATTCCATCCACAGACACATACTCCACCTTTCTTCTTCGTCTCAATTTTCCAATGTTAGAGCACGGAAGAAGAGATTAGGAATTAGTTATTTGAGAACCCCTACCCAAAGGTATTCTTAAATCTCGTGACTAAAGAATATCCATCTTCAAACCCACCTGACAAGTTTTTATCTCACCAACGAGAAAACTGTCATGGCCTAATAGAATGGACCGCCTATCTCCATTCGGTTCTAATATGGAAAACTCATTGTCCATGGTGAACCGATAATTGAGAGAATCTCCTTAGATGTGATCTCTGTGAAGATTACAACTCTTCCTCTCAATTTGGAGACTTCCAAGTCACGTTGCTCGAACCCATTCTGGAGGTATTTTCGTGAAATGGTAAAGGACGACATTTCTGATTTCTTTGAGCAGGGTTTCTGGAAAGATGGGAATGAAGGCAGAAGATAGATCTAGGGTTTTGAGGTTTTGATATATGAAACTCCTAAGGAAGATAACTTCTCTTAAATACACGTAACCTCTTCTAGAGACTCGATCTTCTAATTACATTGACTGCCTAGGGAACCGACGGTTTTGCTATTACTCTTCCATTTGGCGGTTATTTTCATAACTGAATTGTCTAGAGCCTTTGAACGAGATCTTTGGTAATGATAGCGAATATGTATCGTCGCTTCATCACTGATGATGATCCTAATTGATACGCCGGTTGAGTATCCCGAATTTATTCCCATATCTGATCAATTTCCCAAGATTGATTCAGATTTGTATACGACTGTCTGGTACTGGAACTAGGTAACCACATCCAGTATAGGTTGGTGACATTCCCTGAGCGGCTCAAAAGGTTCGTTATGCTAAAGTCCCACAGGCTGATTAAGCTCAAGCATAAGGGAAAAGGTTTTAGTGGATTGGCTCAAGAATATAAGATGTTAATTAATTAATTAACGAATGTCTGTAACCTTAAATGTGGGGATAAACCGAGCCCATCCAACCCGTACCTCAAAACGTGGTAGGAAATAGGTAGGACAATATTGATTCTCTGGTGGAATGAATCAATATTAATTAATTAATTATATTATGGGTTGAATAAGGGAATTAATTAATTGATAGGGCTTATTTGCTATTTGCATTCTGGTCCCTGGTCTGGTCAATGAAACTCAGGCCCAATAGAAGTCTAGTATTTTCCTATAAATAGGCATTAGTTTTTCAGATCACAACACCCCACAAGATCATTTGTTGCACACAGCAAACCATATTTTTGGAGTTATGGTGATCAACTAAGATCTGAGAAATGAGGAGGAAATTCTGCTTCTCAACGGGGCAAGGAATCCGAAGGGAATCTTCACCAGATATTCAGATCGGAGTTGGGATACAGATCAGAAGGATCTTCTTTCTTCTCTCCCTCTTTTTTTTTTCAAAAATTATCTTTTAATTTTCATAGATTTAATTCCCTCAATCTGTTAGGAATAAATCTTGGTGCCTGGGAAAAGGATCGAGGATCAAATCTTTGTAAGGATTTCTAGTGAACCGAATCACAAAATTCAACTGAATCGGATTGATTTAGGATATTGTACACAATCAAAATTCACAATAAATCCTAGCATGCTCCTATGAATTTAATTCTTAGAATTGTGGATTGAGGAATTACCGTTATTCCGTAGAGTCTGATCCGATCTTTCGCGTTTAAATATCCAACTTTCAATTCAACATCGCGATTCGATTTAATCTGCGGAAACAGAGATTAGAGATCTAATTTCTAAATTAAATCGAAACAAAGGAGAAAAAGAAGAAATCTGTTCTCCAGATTAGATCTTCAGGGCTGAGTCCCAATGCTGTTCAAATTTTCTACTGGTGAGGATTCCACAGATCTGTGTTGTAGGCCGGAGCAGAAAAATCCTTCTCCTCCCCACTACAGGCGCCGCCCAACTCTCTCTCTGCCTCTAGGGTTTCAAACTTATTTGAATGATATGATGTTGCTAGGGTTTCCAGAGAGAGTGGTCTATTTATAGACCCAGGTTTTAGCCCTAATGGGCTACTGGGCTCTTTTTCAGCATATTTAATTGGGTCAGACCTGGGACCTAATGCAAACAATAAAGTGGGCCTATAATTAATTAATTCCCATGTCCAAAACTCAGGACACAATTAATTAATTCATATTAATTCTTTTTCACCACAGAATTAATACTGACCTACCTCTTTATTACCACGTTAAGAGAACGGGCTGCATTAATTGAGAATCCCCATATTTAAGGTTACCGGACATCTATTAATTAATTGGAGCTTCTAACAAGCTCTAACTACAATTAATTAATATCTTATTATTCTTGAGTAGTACCACTCAATCCTTATCACTATTGCCTGAACTTAATCAGCCTGCTGTACTTTGGCACGATGAATGTTATTGAGCTCTTCAGGGAATGTCCCCATCCTATTACTCGGATATGGTTACCTAAACTCAGTCTCAGGAGGTACTACTCGAACTGCTCTTCGGTAAACTAGGAATCACGCCCAACTCTAAAAGGGAGTTCCTGAGCCATACCCCCTCTTTCGAGGCTTTGGAGGCGACGACATATTCCGCCTCCATGGTGGAGTCAGCAATGCATTTCTGCTTTGAGCTCCTCCAAGATACAGCTCCACCTCCCAGGGTAAACACATATACTGAGGTCAATTTCTTCTCATCCTGATCCCCTTGGAAATCCAAGTCCGTATATCCCATAGGGCACAAATCCTCACTTTGATAAACTAGGCAGTAATTCCTAGTTCTCTTCAAATACTTGAGGATGTGCTTTACCGCAGTCCAATGCGCCTGTCCAGGGTTAGACTGATATCTCGCTACCATGCCAACGGCATAACAAATATCTGGCCTAGTACACAGCATCACATACATGAGGCTACCCACTAGAAAGATGAACGCCATGTCTGAAAGATGAACGCCATGTCTGAAAGATGAACGCCATGTCTCAGGACACTACCCACTAGAAAGATGAACGCCATGTCTGAAAGGTAGCAAACCTTTCTTGGCGAGTTGCATGCTGAACCGGGCTATCACAATATCCACATAGGATGCCCGGGATAAGCTCAACATTCTTCTCTTACGATCTCGTAAGACCTTAATCCAATGAATGTAGCCACCTTCTCCCAAATCTTTCAATTGGAACTGTTCGGATAACCAAACCTTGATTTCCGACATCACTCCCTCGTTGTTTCCAAATAGGAGTATGTCATCAACGTAAAGTGCAAGGAAAACCACGCACCCACTGACATAAAGTCGGTAAACACAACTTTTGTTTTCCAACTGTGCAAACCATAGGATTTAATCACATCGTTGAAACGTAAGTTCCACGACCTTGAATCTTGCTTAAGTCCATATAAGGACTTCCTAAGCTTCCAGACAAGGTGTTCTTCGCCCTTGCGTATGTAACCCTCGGGTTGCTGCATATAAATGTCCCTACCTTCTTCAAGGTAACCGTTTAGAAAAGCGGTTTTGACATCCATCTGCCAGATCTCGAGGTCCATATGCGCAGCTATGGCAAGGAGTATCCGGATGGATTTGATCATGGCTACGGGTGAAAAGGTTTCGTCATAGTCAATGCCCTCTTTCTGGCTATAACCCTTTGCCACTAGCCTGGCTTAAAAGCTGTGATCTTTCCATCCGCCCCTTTCTTTCTCTTGTATACCCATTTGCACCCTATGGCCCTAAAGCCGTCCGGCAAATCAGTTTTCTGGTATACATCCATAGCAGTTATGGATTCAATTTCGAAAACCATGGCGACACGCCATTTTTCAACATCCTTGTCCTGCACTGCCTCTTCGTAAGTCAGTGGGTCAAAGTTCTAATGTCCGTCTTCCGGGATCAAGTCCGAAGACATACCCACGAACATGTACCTTTCCGGCTGGAAAATAACTCTCCCACTACGATGAGGCATCGGTGCCGTGTCAGTAGTAGGTGCAGTAACTTGTGGTTCTGCACCTTGCACTGAAGAACATATCTGTGGTGCTGAACCTCTCACAGGTGCACTCACATCTACACGTTCCCCTTCCCTTGGAATTGCATTCTCGTTTTCAATTTCTTGGAGAACGATATCACTCGTTCACTTGTGATTACTCACATACTCGTCCTCCAAGAATCTAGCATTGGTGCTAACAACGACTCTCTGACTCTCAGGACAGTAAAAGTAACCATCTTTCGTTTGCCTGGGATACCCTATGAACAACATTACTTTTGACGTGCTTTCTAACATATCAGGTTCCTTCGACAGCACGTGTGCCGGACAGCCCCATACTCTAAACTTGCACAAACTCGGTTTGCGACCAAGGAAGAGCTCAGAAGGTGTCTTAGGAACTGATTTAGAAGGCACCACATTTAGCACGTAAGCTGCTGTTTCCAATGCGTAGCCCCAAAACAAAATTGGTAAGTTTGCATAACTCATCATTGATATTACCATCTCTAGGAGAGTCATATTTCTTCTTTCAGCTACACCGTTTTGCTGGGGAGTACCCGGTGCAGTCCACTGGGATGTAATCTCGTTTTCCGACAAATACTGCAAGAACTCGTTGCCGAGGTATTCGCCTCCGCGGTCAGATCGCAGGGACTTGATAGTTTTCCTGACCTTCTTTTCTACCTCATCCTTGAACTCTTTGAACTTCTCAAAGCACTCAGACTTGTAGCGAAGCAGGTAAACGTATCCGTACCTTGAGTAATCGTCAATGAAAGTGACGAAGTACTCGTACCCTCCACGAGCCTGTGTGGACATCGGTCCACATAAGTCAGAATGGATCAATTCCAATACTTCTTCTGCTCGAGACTGACTAGCCTTGAAAGGTCTAGTTGACATCTTGCCCTCGATGCATGATTCGCAAATTTGATAAGGTACAGCCCGGACTATGTCCAATGTACAGTCATCTGCAAGTCTCTGAATCCGCTTCAAGCTGATGTGACCCAGTCTCAAGTGCTAGAGATATGTAAGATTCTCATCAGAGACTTATGATTACAGTTAATAACATAGAAAGAATTATTCAGCATCCCACGACAGATAACACCGTTATTACCAATGATTGAAACACCACTATCAAAAATAACTAAATATACATCAACATAAAGTTTTGAAACTGAAATAAGGTTTCGCCAAAAATCCAGCACGTACAAAACATCTCTCTAAGTTAAAACAGAATCATCAAAGAACAAGGTGAAATCTCCAATGGCAGCTGCACTCACTTTTGTTGCGTTCCCCATTGAGATGGTAACCACGTCATTCTTCAGCACCCTCCTCGGTGTGAACCCCTGCAAAATGTAACAAGCATGATCAGCAGCTCCAGTATCCACTACCCACGAATGAGTAGAAACCGATGCTAAACATGTTTCCGTTACAAATGCAAATGATGTGCCTTGTCCTTTAGCATTCGGACAATCCACCTTTCTGCATCCAACACACCTCTTCTTCTTTGGAGTGACCTTAACCCTCTTCACCTTCCTTGAATTTCTTTCACTAACTGCTCTCCTGAGCTTGCTTTCAGCACCGTCATCTCCAACCTTAGAGGTCATCGAACCAGTACTAGAAGCAGTAAGAATGGGCATCCATGCTCGCATGGAAGATTGCTCCACCGCAAGGTCCTCAAGTAGCTCATGCAGAGCATACTCTCCCCTTGCAGCAGCAACCACCTTAAAGTCATAAAAGGAGTTAGGAAGAGAGTTCTGGATGATATCAATCTCGCCTTGCGCACTGATATTACCACCCCGCACAATGAACTGTCTCATGAGATCAATCATAGACATCATGTGCTCTATCACCGAACTATCTTCAACCATTTTCTTGCACACTAGATCGTGCACAAGTCCATAGTTAACAGTCCGCTCCACATTGCCATAGGCTGTCGAGAGTTCTTTCCAGATCTCTCCAGTCCTCTCAAGGTATTCATACTTGTGCCTTAATTTTCAAGATAACGAACCCACGATGAGCCAAAAGGCGAACTCATCGGCGTCCTCCCATCTTTCATAAAATCTAAGCTCAAGTTTATAGACCTTATCATGAGTACGCAACAGTGGATCCATAATAAGAACGTATGCTTGATTTTTCATGTAAAGGATGTGTTTGATGCAAAAACTCCATTCAGGGAAGTTTGGACCAGATAGAGGATTGAGAGCAAGTAAATGAACGACAGTAGACATAGACATATCTGAAACAATAAAGAATCTTAAATAAGAACATACAAGTAGAACTTCGAAAACAAATGCATTGAAAACCTTTTAATAAATCAAATACAAAAGTTTTCCACTAATTTCCCAAGAGTTCCCACTGCAAGCTACACTCGTAGATGTTTACGATGTCATCCTCAACCTGAACTGCGGGTTTTAAGCCCCAATCCATTTAATTTCACTACCATGTCAGGAACATTTTGACACTATAAATTAATAATTAGTGAAAACCTTAGACCAAGCCGTCTCTCAAGAACAGGGTGATGGGTTTTGTATACTTAAAGCATTTATTATAATGAGTATACAACGATTTATTTCTCCTGTCTGTTAACAATCTTGCATGTATGAACAATGGTATCCTCTTGTCTCACCGATAGGGACGATCATACGTCGTGTTATAGATCGCAGAAGACAGTATGATCACTTGAACTAGTGAGACATAAACCTGATCACAGCCGAGACAGCGTATGAGGATACTTCTGTCCGGATGGCTGCGGTATTGTCGGAATAAGTAGTCTGTCTTGGTTACTTGACATGCTGGTACGCAGGGGTGGCGTATTGATGGACTGCAGTGAGATATATTCGTCTGTCTGACATCAGCGAATACAAGATCTCGTTATATTGATTGAGTCCAAACCCTAACGAAGGTTCAGGGATTAGCACGGGTTGACTGTTGCTTTGACTTGCCATGGTGGAGAGCCTGAGTAACGTGCTCGTATATCCGCATCTTGGGTAACAACAGTTCGTGTAGTACCGCCTGAGACTGGGTTTAGGTAACCATATCCGAATAATAGGATGGGGATATTCCCTGAGGAGCTCAATAACATTCATCGTGCTAAAGTCCTGCAGGCTGATTAAGTTCAGGTACGAGTGATAAGGATTGAGTGGTACTACTCAGAAATTATAAGATACTAATTAATTGTAGTTAGAGCTTGTCAGAGGCTCCGATTAATTAATGAATGTCCGGTAACCTTAAATATGGGGATTAATTAATGAATGTCCGGTAACCTTAATTTATAGGCCCACTTTATTATTTGCATTAGGTCTCAGCTCTGGCCCAAGGAAAGTGTGCTGAATTGAGCCCAGGAGCCCACTAGGGTTTACAACCCTAGGTCTATAAATAGACAGCTCTCTCTCATAAGTTGCAACACAGTTGAAAAACCCTAAACCTAGAGAGAGAGAGAGGGGCGCCGAGTTCTAGAGAGAAAGGGAGGAGAATTTTTAAATTTTGTTCCTGCTCAAATACAGATCTGTGGAATCCTCACCAGTAGCAGATCTGAACGCACCGATAAACAGATCTTAAGATCTAATCTGGAGAACAATAGATTTTTCTTCTCTTTCTTTTGATTTTGATTTTATTCTAGAAATTAGATTTCTAATTTCTGCTTCCGCAGATAAAAATCGAATTGCGTGGTTGAATTCAAGTGGAAGTTCAAACGCAAAAGATCGGATCAAACACTACGGAGTTACGGTAATCCCTCAATCCACAAATTTGATAATTAAATTCATAGGAGCATGCAAGGTTTTATTGTATATTTAATTGTGCACAATATCCATAAATCGATCCGGTTCAAATTGGTTTTGATGATTCGGTTCACGGGAAAACCCTACACAGGGATGCAATTCTTGCATTATATTTTAAGATGCTTCTAAGCCATTAACCACAAATTTAACTCCGGCCAAAAGAGACAGTTTAGCATGGCACGTAACTATACCGCACAGCCCTTAAAGCTTTTGTTATCTATAATTTAAATAAATCCTAGAATACTTGTGAAAGAGATCTACGCGAGCAACACTCATAGACGTATACGAAAAACCCTCCAACTATTCACATAATTTAAATTGTTTGTCTAGAAATTCCAACAACCGTACCCATGCACCTCTAGGAACTAGCAAGCTACACTCATAGACGTTTACTAGAACGAGAGATACACTTACAGCCTAGGACCGCTTTGTGGAGGTCTATTGATTTTAATTAAAAAATATGCTTAGTATTTTTCGTGTAAAAGGTTTCTTATATGCGCACACATAATTTCTTTGTTATTATATTTTCCAAATTTTTGCATGTAATTAAACAAGCCCGAAAATTCCCAAAATATAATCCAACAAAAGAAATTAATCACATAAGCATGCTTGGAAAGCTGTAAATAATAAAAGCGATAAATCATGATTTTTCTATTATCTACACATGCTTAATTGCGCACATAAATAAATCACATATCATACGAGGACAATTAAGACAAACAAAAATTTCTCGTGGCCCCAAAAATAGGAAAAAATAAAATCCTATCTATTACAATTTGAATTTGAATTTATTGGATAAATCCAAATCTTTTCAAATATTCTAGGGCCTCCAAATCTTCAACCACCAAATCTTTTGGGCTTTAGGCCTTTGTAATCAGATGATTTGCCCTAACCCTAATGCAAACCCCAGGGTTTACACAGGATTGCACAAACCACCAAAACAAGAGCCACCGCCGCAGGACAGCAGCCGCCGACGACAACCACCACCACCGCCGGCCCTCCTCCGATCGCTCGTGTGCGCCGCCGCGCGCTCGCGGCCACGCCGCCCACGCACGCTGCTCGCACCACCAGACGCACGCCCACCGCCACCGCTGCTGGCCGCCCGCGCTGTCGCGCCCGCCGCCGTCGTCGTCGTCGGCTCCGTCATTTTTCTTTGTCCTCGACCCGTCCAATTACAGATTTGAAAAATAAAAAAAATTATAGAATAATCTATTCTATTACAATTTTTCAAATCTACACTAATCACGGATTTTCTCGTGATTTTACAAAATTAATTCAGGCCTACACGGATAAACCACCGCGTGCTGAATTACACTGGTTGCCACGAGGAACAAAAACCATCCACAAAACAAAATAAATTCGTACATGCATAATGAATTTAATTGTGCACAATAGAGCTATAAATTAGAAACCTGGCTCTGATACCAATTGTAGGGATTTCCAATAAACCGAATCACAAAATCCAACTGAACGGGATCGATTTAGGATATTATACACAATCAAAATTCACAATAAATCCTAGCATGATCCTATGAATTTAATTCTTAGAATTATGGATTGAGGAATTACTGTTATTCCGTAGAGTCTGATCTGATCTTTCGCGTTTGAATATCTAACTTTTAATTCAACCACGCGATTCGATTTAATCTGCGGAAACAGAAATTAGAGATCTAATTTCAAAATTAAATTAAAACAAAAGAGCAAAAGAAGAAATATGTTCTCTAGATTAGATCTTCAGGGTTGTGTCTCAATGCTGTTCAGATCTGCTACTGGTGAGGATTCCACAGATCAGTGTTGAAGGCCGGAGCAGAAAAATCCTTCTTCTCCCCACAACAAACACCGCCCAACTCTCTCTCTCTGCCTCTAGGGTTTCAAACTTATTTGAATGATATGATGTTGCTAGGGTTTCCAGAGAGAGTGGTCTATTTATAGACCCAGGGTTTTATCCCTAATGGGCTACTGGGCCCTTTTTCAGCATATTTAATTGGCCAGACCTGGGACCTAATGCAAATAATAAAGTGGGCCAATAATTAATTGATTCCCATGTCCACAACCCAGGACACAATTAATTAATTAATATTAATTCTTTTTCACCACAGAATTAATACTGACTAACCCCTTTATTACCACGTTATGAGAACGGGCTGCATTAATTGAGAATCCCCATATTTAAGGTTACCGGATATCCATTATTTAATTGGAGCTCTGACAAGCTCTAACTACAATTAATTAATATCTTATTATTCCTGAGTAGTACCACTCAATCCTAATCACTCGTGCCTGAACTTAATCAACCTGCAGGACTTTAGCACGATGAATGTTATTGAGCTCCTCAGGGAATGTCCACATCTAATTACTCGGATATGGTTACCTAAACCCAGTCTCAGGCGGTACTACATGAACTGCTGTTACCTAATATGCGGATATACGAGCACATTACTTAGGCTCTCCACCATGGCAAGTCAAAACAAAATTCAACCCGTGCAAACCCCTGAACCTTCATTAGGGTTTGGACTCAATCAATATCGAGATCTTGTATTCGCTGATGTCAGACAGACAGTACATCTCACTGCGGTCCATCAATACGCCACCGCTGCGTACCAACATGTCAAGTAACCAAGACAGACTACTTATTCCTACAATGCCGAAGCCATCCGGACAGACGTATCCTCATACGCTGTCTCGGTTGTGATCAAATTTATGTCTCACTAGGTCAAGTGATCATATTGTCTTCTGCGATCTACAACACGTCGTATGATCATCCCAATCGGTGAGACAAGAGGATGTCCCTGTTACATACATGTAAGATTGTTAACAAATAGGAGAAATAAACCGTCGTATACTCATTATAATAAAAGCTTTCAGTATACGAAACCCATCAATCTCTACGCACTCGTTCTTCAGGTTTCTACAATCCAGGTAATCGGCATAAACGCCCTTATGCATAATCAATAGGAGCATGCTAGAAATAATCATAGCCATAGCAATTTATTTTTGATATTCCAATTAACAATCCTTGGCAAACGGACTTCGTGATTCTGTTCGCAAATCCCTTCATCCGGAACAGTGGCTCGTACAGTATCTTGTCCTTCTTGACTTGAAAAGCCCTTTTTTGTTCATTGGTAAGTTCACCAGGCCATTTTCCATGACTAATAGCGATTAGTCGGTGGTATGGAATTGACTCATTAATGTCCTCCATTTTGTAGATGCCTGTGAAGGTTGGCTGGAACTGTTCTGGTTCTCCAGGCATGTTGGTGTTTTCCTAAACAAATTTTTTTTTATACGATCTTTCTTTAACCAGCTTCCACTGTGAGCGGTTGAATCTCGTCTTCTGATATGGATGAATCTACGGTTGGACAGTTGGTGACGGTTCACCTTACGTCCTACTTCCTCAGAATCGTGAGTGTGGCTGACGTATCTCTTTGGCATTCGTCGCTGCCCTGTGCTAGAGTTACTTTGTAAAGAAAGCAAACTCTGCAGTTTCTTCATCATTAGATAATCCCGCCTTTCAAGTTATATTTGAATAAATTATCTCCTTCTTGTTGGTTCACATGCAGAGATGCGCATGTTGAACACTTGATAAACAGCAATGTTAAAGGCCTATGCTGAGAACTGGGATTCAACTTACGATTTTACCCCTTTGATATGGAATGTCATATATCACCTATTTTTCTGAGAGCTTGGACTCAGCATTATTTCTTTGCTTCGAGGTGAATGACATAATCCATGACCTGATTTGCTGAGAGCTTGGACTTAGCCTTCTTTTTTTTGCAGTCCGTTGTTCAGTAGCTGTTTATAGCTTGTAGAGAGCTTGGACTCAGCATTCTCTTGAAATAATTTTTACGCAATCTACCGAACTTTGCTAAGAGTTCATACTCAGCTTTTCAGGGTTCTACTGAGAGCTTGGACTTAGTAGACAAAATACACTCTTCTAAATTTTGATCCATGTAGGAGCAAGAGTCTCTTTACTGAGAGCTTGGACTCTGTAAACTTGTTTCAGTTGGTCTGCTATTCCAAAATAGCAATCATTGTTAATCAACTGAGAACTTGGACTCAATTAACACCGGATATCTGCTGAAAGATTGGATTCAGCAGTTCTTCTAGACACTTTAAATTTAAATGAAAAATTAAGTTCAAGAGTCTTTATACTGAGAGCTCAACCTCAGTATTTGTCGGGAATCTGCTGAGAGCTTGGACTCAACAGTCAGCAGAGAGTAGTTTTCTTGAATTTATTCTCCCTTTTCTCCATTCTAGCACTCTTCTTCCAACGGGATTGGGAAGACCTTTGAGAAATTCTTATAATTAGATTTTCCTTTTCATTTTTCAATCCTTTTCATGGAAAATCATATTGTTTGTATTTTTGATAGGTTTTTGTACACAATGAGTGTAATGATCTAGCATTTGATTAAGGCAGTTATTTTAATTGAGACAACAGACTATTGTCATCAACACGAGCAATTTATTGATATAATTAATTTACAAGAGTTAAACATTGCAAAGTATAATACTACAAGTTTACATTGATCAATTTGTCTTTAGACTGCTCCAATAACGCCTTTGCTAGATCTACTCCTTCTTGGTCTTTTCCCGAGCTCATTGCTGCAAGCCGCCTTGCTTCCACAGTAATGTGTTGACAGAAGGCTGAGAGATATCAAGCTTCATGTTTATCCTCTGCCTTCTTGATCTTGCGCTCCCTTCTGGATATCTCTTAGGTTTTCAGCCTTCTTATTCTCCGATGGACAGCACGTGGAGAAAGAAAACCAGTTGAACCGGATCGATTTATGGATATTGTGCACAATTAAATTTACAATAAAACCTAGCATGCTCCTATGAATTTCATTCTCAGAATTGTGGATTGAGGAATTACCGTTATTCTGTAGAGTCTGATCCGATCTTTCGCATTTGAATATCCAATTCCAATTCAACCACGCGATTTGATTTAATCTGCGGAAATAGAAATTAGAACCCTAATTTCTTAGATAAAATCGAAAATGAAAGAGAAGAAGAAAGAAATTTGTTCTCCAGATTAGATCTTCAGGGCTGTGTCCCAATGCTGCTCAGATCTGCTACTGGTGAGGATTCCACAGATCTGTGTATTGTAGGCCGGAGTAGAAAAATCCTTTTCCTCCCCACTACAGGCGCCGCCCACCTCTCTCTCTAATCTAGGGTTTTGACAGATTTGAATAATCTCACAAGTGACTTGGGTTTCCAAGAGAGAGTGGTTTATTTCTAGACCCAGGGTTTTATCCCTAATGGGCTACTGGGCCCTTTTTCAGCATATTTAATTGGGCCAGTCGGGGGACCTAATGCAAATAATAAAGTGGGCCTATAATTAATTAATTCCCATGTCCACAACCCAGGACATAATTAATTAATTAATATTAATTATTTTTCACCATAGAATTAATACTGACCTACCCCTTTATTACCACGTTATGAGAACAGGATGCATTAATTGAGAGTCCCCATATTTAAGGTTACCGGACATCCATTAATTAATTGGAGCATCTGACAAGCTCTAACTACAATTAATTAATATCTTATTATTCCTGAGTAGTACCACTCAATCCTTATCACTCGTGCCTGAACTTAATCAGCCTGCAGGACTTTGGCACGATGAATGTCATTGAGCTCCTCAGGGAATGTCCCCATCCTATTACTCGGATATGGTTACCTAAACCCTGTCTCAGGCGGTACTACACGAACTGCTGTTATCCAAGATGCGGATATACGAGCACGTTACTTAGGCTCTCCACCATGGCAAGTCAAAGCAACAGTCAACCCGTGCAAACCCCTGAACCTTCGTTAGGGTTTAGACTCAATCAATATTGAGATATTGTATTCGCTGATGTCAGACAAACGAATACATCTCACTGTGGTCCATCAATACGCCACCCCCGCGTACCAGCATGACAAGTAACCAAGACAGACAACTTATTCCGACAATGCCGCAGCCATCCGGACAGACGTATCCTCATACACTTTCTCGGCTGTGATCAGGTTTATGTCTCACTAGGTCAAGTGATCATAGTGTCTTCTGCGATTTACAACACGCCGTAGTTTCATCCCTATCGGTGAGACAAGAGGATACCATTGTTACATACATGTAAGATTGTTAACAGATAGGAGAAATAAACTGTCGTATACTCATTATAATTAATGCTTTCAGTATAAAAACTCATCAATCTCCCACTTATACTCAAAGCATAACTAAGCTATTACAGAGTATACAGTCTGTCTATCTAGCCTGCTATCTCTTTAACCACTGTCAGTGGTCGGCATCCACCTCAAAGCCAGCTCACGAATATGTCTTTCGTAAACTTTATGCGGCAATCTCTTTGTAAATGGATCAGTAAGGTTGACCTTAGTGTCAATCTTCTTGATCAACACATCACCTCTGGATACTATTTCTCGTATGATATGATACTTTCTCTCTATGTGTTTGCTTGCCCTGTGAGACCGCGGTTCCATTGGGTTTGCCACTGCACCAGAGTGGATCATGCTCCTCGGCAAACTCAGGATCATGCCCAACTCTAAAAGGTAGTTCCTTAGCCATACCCCTTCTTTCGAGGCATCGGAGGCGGCGACAAACTCCGCCTCCATGGTGGAGTCAGCAACGCATTTCTGCTTTGAGCTCCTCCAAGATACAGCTCCACCTCTCACGGTAAACACATAACCCGAGGTTGATTTCTTCTCATCCAGATCCCCTTGGAAATCCGAGTCTGTATAACCCACAGGGCACAAATCCTCACTTTGATATACTAGGCAGTAATTCCTAGTTCTCTTCAAATACTTGAGGATGTGCTTTACAGCAGTCCAGTGCGCCTGTCCAGGGATAGACTGATATCTTGCTACCATGCCGACGACATAACAAATATCTTGCCCGGTACACAGCATCGCATACATGAGGCTACCCACCGCCGAAGCGTATGGTACAAGACTCATCTCATCTTTCTCCCACTGTGTCTGAGGACACTGCCCACTAGAAAGATGAATGCCATGTCTGAAAGGTAGCAAACCTTTTCTTGGCGAGTTGCATGTTGAACCGGGCTATCACAGTATCCACATAGGATGCCTGGGATAAGATCAACATTCTTCTCTTACGATCTCGTAAGACATTAATACCAAGAATGTAGCCAACTTCTCCCAAATCCTTCATTTGGAACTGTTCGGATAACCAAACCTTGATTTTCGACATCACTCCATCGTTGTTTCCAAATATGAGTATGTCATCAACGTATAGTGCAAGGAAAACCACACTCAAACTGACACAAAGTCGGTAAACAAAACTTTTGTTTTCCTACTGTGCAAATCCATAGGATTTAATCACATCGTTGAAACGTAAGTTCCACGACCTTGAAGCTTGCTTAAGTCCATACAAGGACTTCCTAAGCTTCCAGACATGATGTTCATCGCCCTTGCGTATGTAGCACTCGGGTTGCTGCATATAGATGCCCCTACCTTCTTCAAGGTAACCGTGTAGAAAAGCGGTTTTGACATCCATTTACCAGATCTTGAGGTCCATATGCGCAGCTATGGCAAGGAGTATCCGGATGGATTTGAGCATGGCTACGGGTGAAACGGTTTCGTCATAGTCAATGCCCTCTTTCTGACTATAACCCTTTGCCACCAGCCTGGCTTTAAAAGCCATGATCTTTCCATCCGCCCCTTTCTTTCTCTTGTATACCCATTTGCACCCTATGGCCCTAAAGCCGTCCGACAAATCAGTTTTCTCGTATACATCCATAGCAGTTATGGATTCAATTTCGGAATCCGTGGCGACACGCCATTTAGCAACATCCTTGTCCTGCACTGCCTCTTCGTATGTCAGTGGGTCAGAGTCCTCATGTTCATCTTCCGGGCTCAAGTCCGAAGACTCACCTATGAACATGTTTCTTTCCGGCTGGAAAATAACTCTCCCACTACGACGAGGCATCGGTGCCGTGTCAGTAGTAGGTGCCGTAACTTTTGGTTCTCCACCTTGCACTGAAGAACGTGTGTGTGGTGCTGATCCTCTCACAGGTGCACCCACATCTACACGTTCCCCTTCCCCTGGAATCGCATTCTTGTTTGCCTGGGATACCCTATGAACAACATTACCTTTGACCTGCTTTCTAACTTATCAGGTTCCTTCGACAGTACGTGTGTTGGACAGCCCCATACTCTAAACTTGCACAAACTCGATTTGCGACCAAGTAAGAGCTCAGAAGGCGTATTAGGAACTGATTTAGAAGGCACCACATTTAGCACGTAAGCTGTTGTCTCCAATGCATAGCCCCAAAACTATATTGGTAAGTTTGCATAACTCATCATTGATCTTACCATCTCCAGAAGAGTCCTATTTCTTCTTTTAGCTACACCGTTTTTCTGGGGAGTACCCGGTGCAGTCCACTGGGATGTAATCCCGTTTTTTGACAAATACTGCAGGAACTCGTTACCGAGGTATTCGCCACCGCTGTCAGATTGCAGTGACTTGATAGTTTTCCCGACCTTTTTTTCTACCTTAGCCTTGAACTCTTTGAATTTCTCAAAGCATTCAGACTTGTAGCGAAGCAGGTAAACGTGTCTGTACCTTGAGTAATCGTCAATGAAAGTGTCGAAGTACTCGTACCCTCCACGAGCCTGGGTGGACATCGGTCCACATTAGTCGGAATGGATCAATTCCAACACTTCCTCTGCTCGAGACAGACTAGCCTTGAAAGGCCTAGTTGACATCTTGCCCTCGATGCAGGATTCGCAGACTTGATATAGTACAGGCCGGACTAAGTCCAATGTACCATCATCTGCAAGTCTTTGGATCCTCTTCAAGCTGATGTTACCCAGTCTCAAGTGCCAGAGATATGTAAGATCCTCATCAAAAGAAGTAAGTTTTCTCTTTCTAGGATTATCAATTACGGATGAATTACATGCAATACTTGCGGAAGCCTTATGATTACAGTTAATAACATAGAGAGAATTATTCAGCATCCCACGATAGATAACACCTTTATTACCAATGATAGAAACACCACTATAAAAAATAACTGAATATCCATCAACATAAAGTTTGGAAACTGAAATAAGGTTTCGTCGAAAAATCGGGCACGTACAAAACGTCTCTCAAAGTTAAAATAGAATCATCAAAGTACAGGGTGAATCTCCAATGGCAGCTGCACTCACTTGTGATGCGTTCCCCATTGAGATGGTAACCTTGTCATTCTTCAGCACCCTCCGCGGTGTGAACCCCTGCAAAATGTAACAAACATGATCAGTAGCTCCAGTATCCACTACCCACGAATGAGTAGAAATCGATGCCAAACATGTTTCCGTTACAAATGCAAATGACGTACCTTGTCCCTTGCTTCCGCATGCGCTCTTACTTGAAGTGACACCAACCCTCTTCATCTCATTTGACCTCCTCTCACGTGATCTGCGATCAATCATATTCTTGCACACAGTATGAACCACATCTTTCAATGTGCCCAAGTTGTGCTCAAGATCTGATAACTTAGAATCCCATGAAGGTATGAAAGACTGTTCTGCTATGAGATCAGTAAGCAACTCTTTGAAAGAGTACTTGTTGGGAAATTATTCCTAAAATCTCCCTTAGGATTTATTTGTAAAAAGGTTTTTTTGAATCAAACCTTAGCATGTGGTCGATCATTTGCTGAATTCTAGATAGACTAGCATACCGTGTAAAGTCCTGTATAGGTCAAATATTGAGTTGTAATAGTTTAGTTTGCTAGAAGATTTCCTAGCAGATATCGAAGGACGGCGTTTGCTAGAAATCATACGCTAGCAGAATGCTAAGACTTTAGCATTTGCTAACATTCAGCAAACCTTGAATGATGCTAGCACAACAGACGTCAAAGGATCGAGTGTCAGCGGAAGCTTTCAGCAGCCAAAGACACGATAGCAGATCGCAAAGGAACATTAGCAGAGCAAGAGTGTCAAAGGCTGAAGCCATACTACCGTTCTGACAGAAGTACACACAAAGGACGAGACTTTCCCGAAGTAGTTCGAAAAGTACAGATCAACGCCAAAAGCGACTGATCAACTCAAATCACTCTCGGAAAAAGGAGTCGTTGTGTCTAACGGATATGGAGATTTAAGATTTGAATCTCCATCTATAAAAGGCAGGTCCAAAAATGAGAATCGACTACTACTACTACTACTGCTTCAATCACAGCCGACATTCGCAAACATTCAAGTGTGAGATTCCTTTGACAAAGCGAACAAGCGAAAAGTAGTCAGTTGAGAGCTCGTGATAAAAGAAGTATTCAAAGTTCTCAACAACCAAGAAGTGTCTTTCATTGAATATCTCACACTTCTCTTTAAGAGATTCCTTAACTTCGGTTGAGAATCTTCAATCATTGGGATAACTTCCATCCTAGGAAGATCCAACAGTCATTCCTGAAAAGGATTGACTCCGACGGGCTTCTAGCCGCATTCCTGAACAGTTTCGAGGAAAACTATAAAAACCTCACTGACAGCGAAGGACAAGTTACACGAAGGTTCCGCCCTTGACTTGGTCGTAGCTGTGTTTGGAAAAGTACAAATCATCGGAGGATAGCTTTGTTGTGGCCGGTCCGAAAGTTCGCCGCCTACTACAAGTGTTTGGCGATTCCTTGTACTTTCGTATACTTTTCTAGTGGAAATCTTAGCGTTTAGGCTAAGGAGTGGACGTAGATCTATTTGAATAGAACCACTATAAAATACTGTGTCCATCTACTATTTTATTATTAACTGTTCAAAACTGATTTAAAACCTAGCAGCAGAGTTGCTAGCGTATATCTGAAAAGAAACATATAACATATCTTGAGCTTAAATAATCCTTAAACAAAGATAAGTGTAAGTGACGTTTAATCATTCCACTGCATTTTGTGTACACACTTAAGCATGACGACTCTGATATTTGAGGACCAACAAGTGGTATCAGAGCAGGAGGTTTAAAAATCGACTGCTTCTGAGTCGCTTTGAGACCTGATCTATCTTTTCCTTGCACTTTTATCCTTGTTTCATCTATCTAGCTCAGGAAACTATTCAAGGAGCAAACAAAATGTTGAATCATTCACTTGGAAAGTACAACAGGGAGAACTTTACATCATGGAAGAAGCTTGCTCTCATACACCTTCAGAGTATACATCCTGAGATGGCGGATGTACTGGTAAGAGGTCCTATTAGAATTATGAAAGCTAACACCTTTATAGGACATGATCCTGCTGAAGATGTTGCTGAAGGAGAACCAAGTGCTCCAAGACCCCCAAGACCTGAAATGATTCCTAAACCTTTTGAGGAGTACACAAGTGAGGATAAGAAGAGAGCTCAATTAGAGCACGTGGCAAAGAAATTAATTCTTGATTCCCTACCAAAGCTGATGGCAGACAAAGCACTTGAGCTTGACACTGCTAAGGAAATGTGGGATTATGTGTGCGAGTCCTCACAGGAGACAGACCAAATGAAACGCAACAAACTACAGGTAGCTGTAGATAAATACGAATCTTTCTCCATGTTTGCAGGAGAATCCATACAAGCTATGGAGGAGCGCTTCAACACTACAATTGGGGAGCTTAGTAATCTTGGAAAGAAGTATGAGAATGGAGAAATGAACCACAAGATCATTTCCATGCTGTATCCTAGAGATGACTGGTTTGTCAAAATGACTAGTCTGAGTAAAAAATACCTCAGCAAAATGACTACATCCGAGGTATTCGCTCAACTCAAAACTCATGAATTTATAATACAACAGTCGAAAAAGAATGAAGCAGCTATAGCAAAAGCGTCATCTACATCCGCTGCTGGCTCTGAGGATATAGCATACTTTGCTAAGAAAGATTTCAACAAGTTTAAGATGAAGAAGCCCTACCATAACCAAGAACGGTCTGCTCCAGCAACACCAACAAAGGAGGTTGCTACAACCTCAGGTTCCCAGCTTGTCGATCTAAAGATCAGCGAGCTGGAAGAGCAAATGAAAAAGCTTCAGAAGTTGCTGATGGAGGCTAAGACCGAGAAGGAAACCAAGGAAACCCAGCCATCATCCTCATATGCCCGCTCAGCAGAGCAAAAGACTAGGACTTGCTTTGAGTGTGGCTCTCCTGACCACTTGAAGCATGAATGTCCGAAAGTAAGCAAAGAAGAGAGAGAGCGCTTAAAGCAAAGGTTTGAAAGACGTGCTGTTAAAGCAGTCAAAAGGGCGCTCTTGACAAGAACAGAAGCTCAGGACATTCCTGAAAATGATGAGGAATACTATCTCTCTTCTAAGGAAGACGATGAGGAGGCCATGCTAGTTCTGATGGCAAACTTTGTGGATGACCAGTTTGCTGATGCAGACGCGGAACAGAATGCAAAAACGGCTCTAGCAGTCGATGACAACGAGGTACTTTCAGTAAGCATTCCTAGTTTTGCAACTATAGAAGAGTCAGAGGAATTCACCTTAGATTCTGAGGAAGACTATCTCACGAAACTAAGTGTAGAATTCTCGAAAATGTATGAGATCAAAAATGAAATCATTGGGGAGAACGCCTCGCTAAAACTTAAAATTACAAATTTGACCGAGGAAGTCGAAAGACTGAGGTCTGAAAGTGAGGATTTTTCAAAGCTTAAAGCAAGCTTCTCCGAATTGTTGACGAATTTTCATAATCTTGAAAAGGAGAACCTTACTTTGAAAAACAAACCCCAAGAAAGGTGCATTTGCAATTATACATCCAGCAGGGCAGTACTCAATGCCATTGTAAGCCAACAGAGAAATCACAATGATCGCTCTGGTTTAGGCCTTGGATATTTGGATAGAGCAACTACTTCTAAGGAGAAACCAATTCTATTTGTTTCTGCTGGAATGATAAATGCTGAAAAAGAGAAAGGAATTGTCATTGCTGAATCATCTAATGCTAAGCCAATTGCTGAGCAAAAGAATGAACGTTCACAGAATATGCCTGTAGGATCTCAGCAGAGGTCTCCCGCAGAGACTGCTAAGTATTCGTCTGCTAGACCTCAGCAGAGGCCTAAGTCAGAATCTGCTAAACATACAACTGATGGACCTCAGCAGAGGAACCCAAGGTTGAATGCTGTGCATGAATCTGCTAAGCCTCAGCAGAGGAACAATAGAACGAATACTAAGTATGTGTCAGCAGGACCTCAGCGAAATCCGAGAGCATATACTAAACCGTATTCAGCAAGACCAAGGCATGCAGAGCGTTATGTTCCAAATGCAAGGACAGCTAAACCTACCTTTTACCACAGAAAGCAATATCATTACAATGCTGAAAAGCCAATATATCAGGAGAACACGTTACATAGGAGGAACACCTATGTAAGGCCCGAGCCCAATCCATTCGTATTTTCAAGGGAAAGGAAGGCCAAGCACATCAATGCACCGAGATATAAACATGTCAAACATTTTAAGCCAAAAGGTTGATGAAATGGTAAACAGTGAAATCAAGAAGAAAATCTTGAAAGTCACTAAAATGTGGGTTCCGAAAGGAACCATGATCATCGCTAATCCTGCAGGACCCGATGCTAAACGGGTACCTAAATCAACTTAATCATTTGTGTTACAGGAACAGGGTCCAAAAGCTCAAACTACTTCAAGTATATCAAACGAGTGGATCCTTGATAGCGGATGCTCAGCGCACATGACGGGAAATGAGGAGTTGTTGTCAGACTTGCAGAGAATTCTCTATGGATCAAAAGTCAAGTTTGGAGATAACAGTGAAGGAAAAGTTGTGGGAAGGGGATGCATAGAGAGCAATGGATTGAGGATAGTTAACGTAGCTCTCGTCTCCAACCTTAAACACAATCTGCTAAGTATTAGCCAACTTTGCGAGAATGGGTATACTGTTTCATTTGTCAATACAGGTTGTACTATTGCTGACAATGTTACAGAGGAAGTGAAACTTAGAGGCATCCGAAAGGGTGGCCTATATGTTGTTGACTGGGAAAATGGTCAGCAACACTCTTGCTTCCTAACCTTGAACAAAGAGGAAACAACATGGCTCTAGCACAAGATGTTAAATCATCTAAATTTCAAAACTATTAACCACCTGGCCAAGAATGAACTTGTTGTAGGTCTTCTAGCTGAGACATTCAGAAAAGAAGGCGTGTGTAAGGCATGCCAACAAGGAAAGCAGTCCAAAGCCTCGTTCAAATCCAATCCAGAGAAGGCTACTTCAGAGAGAATTCTTGAACTCTTACACATGGACCTGTTTGGACCTGTCCAACCACCCACTGTAAACAAGAAAATATATACACTTGTGGTTGTTGACGATTTTTCCAGGTACACGTGGGTTCGTCTTCTAAAGACTAAGGATGAAGTCAAGATCTTTCTGCCTGAGCTGATTCTTAAAGAGCAGAATAACAAGGAAGTTACAGTGGAAAAAATTAGATCAGATAATGGGACTGAATTCTGTAATGGGATTCTGATGGACTTTTGTGCAGAAGCTGGTATTCATCATGAGAAGTCCACTGCTAGGACTCCCCAGCAGAATGGACTAGCAGAACGAAAAAACAGGACCTTGAAGGAAGCAGTTGGGACTATGCTTGCTGATTCAGTACTCAGTGGAAAGTATTGGGGAGAAGCGGTTATGACTGCTTGTTACACTCAGAATAGGAGTGCGATTAACGGCAGATTTAACAAGACTCCTTATGAAGTGTACAATGCTCGTAAGCCTTCTATCAAACACTTTCGTGCTTTTGGTTCAACATGTTATATCCATAACAATGGGAAGTCTAAACTTAACACTTTTTCGCCAAAATTTGATGAGGGTGTTTTCCTAGGATATGGACATCCCTCTCATAAAGGCTATCGAGTGTTAATTAAGACAACTCAACTTGTGGAAATAACATGCAATGTTATTTGTGATGAGTCTACTTTAGTGCGCAGGGTAACCAAAGGGAAAAAGGATAGCAATCATGAGACCAATGATGTCAATAATCAATCTTTACTGAATTCTTTCAAAAATATGAATATTGATCCAACTAGGTCTATGAATGATGCAGATCCAACATTGACGCACTCAGCAGGTGACCAGACTGCTAACCGGGCCAGTGATGCTAATGATCATGCTGAGGCCACCTCTACAATATATCTAAATGACAATTTGGATGTTGCGGGAGTTCTTGATGACCAAGACGATGTGGAATCTGCTGAAGATCTTAGCAAAGGAGTTGCTGAGATTCCAATCGCGGAAGAACCTGTTGCTGAAATCCAAGCTGATACTGTACCTGCCAATGAAGTTCCTATCTTTGAAGATCCTGTAGCAGATGCAGAAGGTGGAGCTGCTGACGTTCCAGTCGCTGAGCACCAGGAGAATGAAGAGGAAAATGCTCATGCTGATAACAATCAAGAAGGGGTACCAGTTGCTGAAACCCCAGCACGTATCAGACCTACGTGGCTTCGTGCTCATTCCCTAGACGGTGTTCTTGGAAACATAAATGATCCTATCTTAACCAGACAAGGAAATGGCAATGTTATGCTGGCGTGCTACATTTCCAGTGAAGAACCCAAGAAAGTCGAAGAGGCTCTACTAGATCCAGACTGGGTGAATGCTATGCAAGAGGAGCTTGCAGAATTCAAGCGGAACAAGGTGTGGGAACTAGTAGATAGGCCAGAGCACCAAACTGTAATAGGCACTAAGTGGGTGATCAAGAACAAGAAAGATGAATCCGGCGTAGTAGTCAGAAACAAGGCTCGTCTTGTCGCTAAGGGCTATAGACAATGCGAGGGAATAGACTATGATGAGACGTTTGCTCCAGTAGCAAGGCTGGAGGCAATTCGCCTATTTTCTCGCATATGTTGCTTACCACGAGTTCGATGTGATGCAAATGGACGTGAAGAGCGCATTCCTAAATGGTGAGCTCAAAGAAGAAGTTTACGTTGAGCAACCACCGGGTTTCGAACAGGGTAATCAAGTCTACAGACTCAAGAAAGCCCTGTATGGATTAAAGCAAGCACCAAGAGCCTGGTATGGAACCTTGTCTAAGTTCCTGCTGACCAACGGATTTCAGAAAGGCAGGATTGATCAAACCCTTTTTCGGATCAAGGATGGAGATAGTCTCCTGCTAGTCCAGATTTATGTAGACGACATAATTTTTGGATCAAAGAATCAAGATCTATGTGATAGATTCTCCGACCTCATGACTAGCAATTTCCAAATGAGCATGATGGGAAAGATGTCTTATTTCCTTAGATTACAAGTTCAGCAATCTTGAGAAGGAATTTTTATTCATCAAAAGAAGTATACTCGTGATCTCATAGCGAAATATTGCCCTGAGAAGACAAAGAGCTTAAGGATTCCAATTAGCACAACATGTATTGATGCGCTTGAGAAGGAAGGAGATGATGTGAATCCAACCCTCTACAGAGGAATTATTGGTTCACTGCTGTATCTCACCGCTAGCAGACCAGATATATCCTTTGTCGTTGGCTTATGTGCTAGATATCAAGCAAATCCAAAGAAGGCTCACTTAGATACTGCTAAGCAAATTGTGCGATATTTGAAGTGCACAGAAGGTCTGGGAATTTGGTATCCAAGAGCAGACAGTCTTGCTCAAAGTGGATATTCAGACTCAGATTTTGGAGGATGCAAGATTGATAGGAAGAGCACGAGCGGTACCTGTCAATTTCTGGGACACAAACTCATTAGTTGGTTTAGCAAAAAGCAGCACTCTGTTGCTACATCTACTACCGAAGCAAAGTATGTAGCTGCTGCTAGCTGTTGTTCGCAAATTTTATGGATAAGGCAACAGTTGCAAGACTATGGGATTTCTCCCGAATGTGTTCCGATTTATTGCGACAACAATAGTGCTATGTGCATTACCAAGAATTCGGTCCATCATTCTAGGACCAAGCACATTGATATCCGTCATCATTTTATTCGTGATCATCAGGAGAAGAAGGATATTGATGTTCGCTATATATGCAATGAAGATCAAATAGTCGATATATTCACAAATCCCCTAGCTGAATCCAGATTCAAGGAGTTATGCATTAAGTTGGGTCTTATGGAGTTGGATAATGCTATGGATGAATGAGATGCTATTCTTATTCTTTCTGGATGATTTCTTGGTTTTCTTGAAGATGCTAAGTATATTTTCTGAATGTTGGATCTGGTTGATAATAAAGTTGTGTGCTAGAATATAGCACTGTTTATTGTTGCTGCTAGCCTATTTGGAGAGAAGAGGTTGCTGAGCAGAATTCCTTAAGAGTTCAGCAAATAAAATACGTGGCAGCAGCTGATATGTAAAGATTGCCATTTATTTTTAATATGTCATTTTGGAGGCATTCTATGAAATCTCATTTTGCGGATATGACGATTTTGAAGTTCAAACGAATATGGGTTGCTATGAACTATCAATTTGTTTCAAAACGGAAAGTTGATTGCATTTCATTGATAGATAGCAAAAGCTTACATCCCCCTACAATATAAATAAAAAAAACACAAGGGGAGGGAGTTCTAATCTATCATAAAAACACTCCTAAGCGGAAGTGATGGAGGGATAGAAGTCGGTACTACGGAGGCTAGACGGATCCTCTACTTTTTATGGAAAGGACTGCTGCAGCAGCCAGCTAAGCTGCATACCGTTAAGCAAAGGGACAACAGGATATAGATGGACGCAATCGTGAACGCCTTCAAAAATGAGGTCTGCCCAATCAGCCTCCACCAGTTCCTCGTCCAAAGCAAGCATAACTTGACAGATCTCCTTCGTGAGGGAGGAACTGTCCTGATCCTCTCCAAGCAGCATGTGGCTAGCAACGTGAAACAACTCACGATATTGGCACCTAAGACCCGTTGCTGCAGGAGTTGGAGAGAATCTGAACCAAGGAGAGTGGCGCCATTTTTGCCACGCAGTCCACTTCGGAGCCGGTTCCATCGACTTGTATGCCATCACCGATATTGGACCTTTTGGAAGTCCAAAATCACGAGAGAAAGTCTCCCGTGACCATCGTACTAACTTCCCTCGGAAGGATCCGTAGATTGCTTCCTTCTCCGCCACGCACTCCTTAAGGAACTCCCGAAGGAGATCCCCATGATAATGCTGAGGAGCAGACGTCACAAACTGCTTGAGACCCGTCTGAGTAATCTTCGACATGACCATGTTGGCCATGGCGGGTCTGTCATGATGGTAGGCATGGAGGGCTGCCTCTTCGAGGATCTGGTTTTGGGAAATGTCAAGCATGTTGCTTGGAGATTCCATTAATCTTGAAAGATTTTTTTAACTTTGGAAGAGAAAGGAGTTGTGATATCAAAATATAATCACAAGGAGCCCTTTTATAGACGGGAAAATCCTCTTAGCATTTATGGCTATGTGGAAGATCTTTCAAAGATCATAATGATTCACATTGAAAATCTAATCGTCGTCAGATGAAGAAGAGTCGACTGGATGAAGAGTCCAATCATTTCAGCAGTAACGCTCGATGGTCAGATCAACACTTGACTCGAGGATATGCTGAGTCATAATCACTTATGCCACATCATATTCGAGAGGGGAGGAATTAAGATCAGAATTGAGATTAATGCCAGTATGATTAGAAAGGCATTTAATGCGCTTAGACAGCTAGATCATATTGGAGGATGCCACGTCAGAACACTCAATTGGTTCTTGGAGAAAGAAACGATGCATGACGGGGCACACGCATTCAAGGCCGTTGATTCATCGTCACATCTGACAGGAGTTCCCCAACCGTCAGATTTTGTATCTAAAGTATAGCAAGTCTAACTTTTGGGAACATGGTCACATCTGCTAGACTTTTGGGAACATGGTCTCTGCTGCGTAATCAGCAGAGTAAATGGCTATGCTCGATGATTCATCTGCTAGATTATATTCATTATCCGACATCAGCAATTATCGCTGATAAAATTGCTCTGGATGCTGATATTTACGGCTGTTGAAGCTTTCATTCAGACGCGGGAGATTTTTGGAATCTCTTAAGAGGTGCATTTAATGCTCACAGATAGCAGTGACAAATTAGATCGTGCCACGTCATCGGCACTCAAATTCTGGAGAACGTGCGTACTCGCACGACTTGACCCTTCAACCCCAGCCATGGATCGAATTCAGAAAGGAAGCAATCTCTACCGTTAGATTCAATTAATCTTCCAAACCCTTTCATCTCTCTGCAAGACGAGATTCAAATCCCTATCTCTCTAAAACCTCTCTCATTCTTTTTCAAACCCTCTCCGAAATTTCTAACTCTAAAAAAATCCCCAACCATGGCAACCAACCCCAACTCTCCAAATACCCAAAATACAGAACCTAGAGGTATCACTCATCCTGAATCATCTCATACAGAAAACCCAGAAAATCTACTCCAACCTCACACCTTCATTTTTCTGCCCCCTACAGATTCGCCGTTACATGTTCGACATGCACCGAACTTCACCGGAATTATGAAAAAGGAAGACATTGATTAGTTAGTTCCTTACAGCAGATTGGTGGTTTTGGCTCGAAAAAAGGAGTTATCCAGCCATACGACAGAGCAGAGGTGTTTGGCGCAAATCATGAAAGATAGAATCCTCTATATGCCTCTCGCCGTCAAACACATTCCACAGTGGATTTTGGATCTGCTCAACTCAGAATTACTGGTAAAATACCTTTCTGCTGAGCCTGACCGATTTCACCCACACATGGTTTCAAAATTTTACGCTAGGGCAGTTAGGAATGATGATCAGAAGTCGTTCAAGACTTGCGTATATGGAAATTTTGTAGAAGTAAATGCTGATTTACTTTCGAGGACGTTTGGGCTTCCGAACTATGGGGCGAAGATCTCTCAATACAAGGTCAATGATCTTGTTGAGATGGAGAAACGCTGGAATCTTTGGAAGAAACCAGGGGAGCTAAAAGACAAGAAAGGGCAGGTGGTTACCTTTAAAGTTGCTACACCGATTAATACTTTGTCTGATGAGTACAAGCTCCTTGCGGAGATCGTAATCAAAATGCTCCAATGTGATGCCGGTTCCTACTCAGAACTCTCTGCCAAGAAGTATGCCGTTATGATGGCATTGACTGACAATATTAAAGGAAATTGGGCAGAATTCTTCTTTGAGTGATGGGCTTAACATGCACGGAAGAATGACCATATGGCAGTAGATGGGACGTTCTCTTCGAACTTAAATATTGGGTTAAAGATCAGCAAATATTTGGAAATGCTGTTCACCAATACAGGAGTGGATCGAGGTGTAAGTCTGCTTCTTACAGACTACATCCCAACAACGAGGAAAGAGCCCAAACCTGCCAATACCAGGAACCCTCGAAAGTTGACAAGGAAATCTAATGTGGACAAGAACAAACCTACATCCCCCGAAGAGCCAGATGCAGCCACTAAAGACGGAAGGATTACTGTTTCAATTCCCTCTGTTGACAAAGAAGGAGCAATCATTGCTGAGCAAGATGCAATGACAGACGAAGAGCTTGTTGAAGCAATTCAATCCGGCAGATTCGATAGGGTGGAATCGATTGTGGATTTGGAGAGCAGTTCAGATGAAGAACATTTCATTCGAGACTCATTCAGACGAATTCCAGGGAATCCGAACGAAGGTCCTTCTGGAGTCGAAAGAGAATTCGAAGGAAAGGGAGAAGATGGTGCTGAAGATGAATCTGCTGAGCAGATTGGACACACGGAGGAGCACTCGTTTGCTGAGCACTCATTTGCTGATGAAGAAGTCCGCTCTCCGCAGACCGCTATCGAGGAATCATCTGCTAAGGATGAGGACGCAAATCATGCTAAAGGTCTTCAAGCAGAAGTTCCTTCTGATACTAGCATAAGCATCCATGAGAATTTCTCAGGAACCGATTCCGTTGGAGAATCCACAGATGTATATGATGCAAGTTCTCTAAGGAAGATCTCCATAGAATGCGGGGATCGACTTCGATTATCCTTCATGAAAAGTCAGGAAAACTCTGAATTTGAATCTCTTGGACAGAATATTGAAAAATTCGTGACCTTGATGATTGAGGAGGATGTCAAAGAAATCTTTGCTGGAGTATTGGAGGAAGATACTTCAGATGGAAAGATCTTGGGATGCGAGTTCAGACGATGGAAGAAGTATGATTACATCTCTCGAGAACTTTGCATGGAGGAAAGAGAGATAATTATTGCGTGGAAAGGCTTGAATTTCTGGAAGCGTGAGGAGATATGGGCAAACGAATGGATGGACCAATCCCCCTGTT
This sequence comes from Plectranthus barbatus, assembly GCA_026898455.1. NCBI lineage: Eukaryota > Viridiplantae > Streptophyta > Magnoliopsida > Lamiales > Lamiaceae > Plectranthus > Plectranthus barbatus. The sequence continues at coordinate 37,506 of JAPKLW010003605.1, forward strand.
CCAAACAATATAGTGATAAGGCTGTTATCGCCAGGCTCCAGGCCATTAAAGCTCATCGGCTGACATCTTCTTCACATTCTCTGCCCATGTCTACATTTGCTCCTGATGGGTTGTCTTACACGCACATTCAATTATCCAAGCGTCAGGCACGAGCAGTAGCTGAATACAAGAAATGCCAAGCTGAACTTGTGAATTTCGAAGAGTCAAAATTACAAGCTCGGCTAGCTGCGCTTCGTGAGGCAGAGGAGCAAAATGCTCGAAGGCTTGAAATTGTTGCATACCAAAATAGAGAAGCAGATTTGCAGGATTATATGTTAGCACACTCTCTAGCAGAAGCTTGGAAGCTCGAGGAAGCTGCAATTGCTGCAGCTGAAGCAGAGTATTTGAAAGGCATCGAGGAGGCGGTATATCTGCTAGCCACTACCACGCAAAGTATTACTGCTAACACAGGGACCACAGAAGAAGTCATGGAAGAAATCTCTGTAGGGTTTTTACGTGAACCGAATCACCAAAACCAAACTGAACCGGATCGATCTATGGATATTGCCCATAATTACTTTCTCAAAACCCTAGCATGCTCCTATGAATTTAATACCAAGAATTGTGGATCGAGAGATTTACCAAAACTCCGTAGTGTCTGTACCGATCTTTTGCGTTTGAATTCCAAACTTCAATTCAACCACGCAATTCGAATTGTCTGCGGAAACATAAATTAGCAATCTAATTTCAAAACAAATTCGAAATAAAGAAATAGAGAAAAAAGAAGTTCTGTTCTACAGATCAGGTCTTCAGATCTGTGTCCCGGTGCTGTTCAGATCTACTACTGGTGAGGACTCCGTAGATCTGTGGCTTGAGCAGGACCAGAATTCGAAAATTCTCCTCCTTTCCCTTCTCAAAAATGGCGCCCCCTCTCTCTCTCTTAGGTTTAAGGTTTTTCAACTTTGTTACAACTTATGAGAGAGAGCTGTCTATATATAGACCTAGGGTTGCAAACCCTGATGGGCTCCTGGGCTCAATTCAGCACACTTTTTGGGCCAGACCTGGGACCTAATGCAAGTAATAAAGTGGGCCTATAAATTAATTAATTCCCATGTCCACAACCCAGGACACAATTAATTAATTAATATTAATTCTTTTTCACCACAGAATTAATACTGACCTACCCCTTTATTACCACGTTATGA